>CAMZMU010000046.1:46719534-46959500 GCA_947311845.1 Poa pratensis
GAAAAATATGCTGGCGCCTGGTTGACGGGGAGAGTATTTGAGGATGATGATGAGTACTTCCCGGCAACGGCGCCAGAAAAATAGCTTGATGACGTGAAACACACGTTCGTTGGGAGACCCCAAGAGGAAGGTATGATGTAGTCAGCAGCAAGTTTTCCCTCAGAAAGAAACCAAGGTTATCGAACCAGTAGGAGCAGCAACTCTTCAGAAGGTTGTCAACGGCGCCAGAAAAATAGCTGTCGCAGGGAGTCTGGACTGTTGACGTGGAATCTGCACACAACACAATCAAACTACTTTGCCCCAACGAAATAGTGAGGTTGTCAATCTCACTGGCTTGCTGAAAACAAAGGATTAAACGTATGGTGTGGAAAATGAGTATTAAATTGCAGAAAATGAAAAAGGAACAGTTTGCAGTTTGTGGTTGTTTAATCAGTGTAAAAGAATGAACGGGGTCCACAGTTCACTAGTGGTGTCTCTCCATAAAAGATAACTAACATGTTGGGTGAACAAATTACAGCTGGGCAATTGACAAATAGTGAGCGCATGACAATGCATATACATGACATGTTGACTACTATGATATTTAATTGGGCATTACGACATAATACATAGATCGTTATCCAACAGCATCTATGACTAATAATCCACCGCCGGGTTGTCATCGAGTCCCCCGTTGGTATTAAGTTGCAAGCAACGAATAATTGCATTAAGTAAAGTGCGTAATGTAAACAAACACATATGCCCGTGGACATAGCATCGTTAGGTTATCCTTAGTGGCAACAGCACATCCACACCTTAGAACTTTCTGTCACTGTCCCAGGTTAAACGGAGACATGAACCCACTATCTAGCATAAATACTCTCTCTTGGAGTTACAAGCATCTACTTGGCCAAAGCATCTACGAGTAACGGAAAGCATGCAAGATCTTAAATAACATATAAGATAGATTGATAATCAACTTGACATAATATTCAATATTCATCGGATCCAGCAAACACAACATGTAGCATTACAATAATATGATCTTGATCATGTAGGGCAGCTCACAAGATCTAAACATGATGGCACAAAGTGGAGAGACAACCATCTAGCTACTGCTATGGACCCGTAGTCCAAGGATGAACTACTCACACATCACTCCGGAGGCAGGCATGGCGATGTAGAAGCCTCCGGTGACGATTCCCCTCTCCGGCAGGGTGCCGGGAGGAGGTTCTGAACCCTCCCGAGCTAGGGTTGATGATGGCGGCGTCTCTGGATCTTTTCGTGGATATTTGCTCAGGTACTTAGGGTTTTCGCGTCGGGGGGAATAAGTAGGCGAAAGGGCGGCAGCTGCGGACCCCCGAGGGGCCCACACCACCCCAGGGCACGACAGAAGGGGGGCCCGCGCCCAGGGTGCGTATGGCCTCCTGGTGGCCCTCCTCTGCTGCTCCTTCGCTCCGTCAGGCGTGTTCTGGAAAAATAGGCACCCCCGTGTAGTTTCGTCCAATTCCGAGAATATTTCCAGACTAGCTTTTCTGGAATACAAAAACAGCAGAAAAACAGGAACTGGCACTTCGGCATCTTGTTAATAGGTTAGTCCCAAAAAATGTATAAAAGTGATATAAAGTAGATGCAAAACATGTAGTAATTGGTATAAAACAAGCATGGAACATCAAAAATTATAGATACGTTTGAGACGTATCAGCCCTCCGTGGGAGGATTTTTTGAGTGGCCCAACCATATCGAGCCCCCACTGGGCGAAGGGCCAGGCCAATGGTATTGTCTTCAACGCCGATGCGGGTGCGTGCGGCTTTGTGGCGAATTTTTGACAGCCGATGCACCTTTTGACTATGTCCTCCGCGTCTTTGAGTGCTGTGGGCCAGTAGAAGCCTGCGCGAAAGGCTTTGGCTACGAGTGATCGACTGCTGGCGTGATGCCCGCAGGTACCTGCATGAATATCACGAAGGATGGCTTGGCCATCTTCAAATGCTATGCAACGTTGGAACATACCTGATATGCTGCGTTTGTAAGTTCACCGTTGATGACAGTGTATGCTTTAGATCGTCGAGTGACGCGTCTTGACTCTGTTATGTCTTCGGGTACCTCGCCGCGGAGTATGTATGCGAGGAAAGGTTGAGTCCAAGTTGGCTCGATGAGGAGTACCTCGACTGGGGGTCCTCTGTGCTAGGTGCTTTGCTCTTGGCTGGTGCGGCTGATGTAGGAGTGCTCGCTTCTTTTTGATGGATCTGTGCTCGATGCGCTCGAAGAAGACACCAGGTGGAACTGGTGCTTTGGTCGCGCCAATGTTGGCTAACTTATCTGCTTCTTCTCTCACGCCCTATGTGCCGCAACTCGCAGCCTTCGAAGCTGCCCTCCATGATGTTGTACAGGTCACGGTAGGCGATCATGTTATCTGCGATTGCATCGCAGGCCTTCATTGTTTGCTGCACCACAAGATTCGAGTCACCGTAGATCATCAGTCGAGTGCACCCGAGGGCTTTGGCCATCCTCATGCCATGGATCAGGCCTCGTACTGCTTCGTTATTGGATGGGAACTCGAACCCCATTTGTAGGATAGCGAGCTTGTCGCCTTTTGGTGATATGAGGATGACACCTGCGCCTGCCTTCGTTTTTCTTCGAGCCGTCAAAGTACATAGTCCATGAGTTGGACACATCTGGTCTCCTGGGAGCTGAGCTTCAATCCACTCGGTGTGGAAGTCAGGTAAACTTGTGCTTTGATGGCCTTCGGGTAATCATACTTGATGTCTCTTGGTGCTAGCTCGATGAGCCATTTTGCTACTCGCCCAGTTGCGTTGGGGTTTGTGAGGATGTCCCCGATCCCTGAGGTGCTGATTACAGTGATCGGGTGCTCGGAGAAGTAATGCGTCAGCTTCCTTGAGGACATGAACACGGCGTAGGCCAGCTTTGATAGTGCGGGTACCGCTGCTTTGATATGGAGAGCACTTCACTCAAGTAATAGACTGGACGTTGTATGCTTTGGGCGTGTCCCTCCTCCCTTCGTTCGACTACCAGTACGGTGCTCACCACCCTGTTAGTTGCAGAGACATATAGGTAGTGGCTCGCGTTCCCTTGGTGCGACGAGGATTGGAGGGCTTGTGAGGACTCGCTTGAGGTCCGTGAAGGCTGCTTCGGCTTCTGCGTCCACTCGAATTTTCTGCTTTCTTCATCAGTCGATAGAACGGGAGTGCTTTTTCCCAGCTTGCTGATGAATCGACTGAGTGCTGCTACTCTCCCGCCAACTTTTGCACGTCATGGAGCTTTGAAGGCCTTTGCATCGTCAAGATGGCCTGTATTTTCTCCGGGTCTGCCTCGATTCCTCGAGCTGAGACTAGATACCCGAGGAGTTGCCCGGCTGGCACGCCGAACGTGCACTTCTTCGGGTTGAGCTTGATGTGGAAGCGTTTGAGGTTTGCGAATGTCTCTCGCAAGTCATCGAGTAGTGTGTTTTCCTCTCTTGTGGTGATGACTGGACGTTTCGCCCAATTTGCTTCTTGAGGCAATCTTGCATCATGCGCTGGTAGGTTGCGCCTGCGTTCTTGAGCCCGAAAGGCATTGTGGTGTAGCAGTAGACCCCGAGTGGGGTTATGAACGCCGTTTTCTCTTCATCCTCTTCCTTCATCCTTATCTGGTGGTAACCCGAGTAGCATCCAGGAAGGACAAGCGAGCGCACCCGGCGGTGGAGTCGACGATCTGGTCGATTCGAGGTAGTGGAAAGTGATCCTTTGGACAACATTTATTGAGTGCTGTAAATCTACGCACATCCGAAGGATATCTGTGTGCTTCTTCTCTACGAGTACGGGGTTGGCCACCCATTGTGATTTCTTGATCTCTCTGATGAATCCTGCTGCGAGTAGCCTGTCGACTTCGGCTTCGACTGCAGTTCTTTTTGGGCCGGATATGCGGCGCATTGTTTGCTTGACTGGTTTAGCATCTGGAAATAATTGGAGAGAGTGCTCGGCGAATTCCCTGGGAATACCTGGCATGTCGGCTGGACACCATGCAAATATATCCCAGTTCTCACGGAGGAATTCGACGAGCGCGCTTTCCTATGCGATAGGCAGACTCGACGAGACATTGACTGTCTTGGTCGGGTCAGTCGGGTGCACCTGATGCGATCTTGTGTCATTGGTGGCATTGAATGCTCTGTCGACTGCCACCTTTTTGTGCTCTGGCATAAGTGTTCGATCGTTGGAGACCGCTAGATCAGCGAGTGTTGCTTCCATGCCAAACATCTCAGAGATTTTGCTGAATTCTCGGTCGCAAGAGTCAGACTTTTGGAAGTTCCCTTGACTGTGATTACTCCTTTTGGTCCAGGCATCTTCAGCTGGAGGTATGCGTAGTGTGGCACCGCCATGAATCGAGCGAACGTCGGGCGTCCAAGTATAGCATGGTATTGTGACTTCCAGTCGACAACTTCGAACTCAATCGATTCTGTCCTGAAGTGGTTCTTGTCCCCGAACGTTACGTCGAGTTGTATGGTGCCTTCTGGGCTTATTGCTTTCCTGGGACGATACCGTGAAAGGTATTTGAAGACTTGGCAGGTTTTCGACTGACCTGTTCATTTTGCGGAGCGTATCTGCGAAGATGATGTTTATGCCGCTGCCACCATCCATGAAACCTTGGACATGGCGTAGCCTCCAATTTGCGCGTCGAGTACCAGAGCAGAGTGCCCTGGACGAACAACCGATGGAGGGTGGTCCTCTTGCTGAAGCTTATTGCGGTTTCAACCCTTCAAGAATTCAGTTACAGCGGGAGGTGACATGACCGCCATGTTTACTTGTCGAGTGCGAAGTTTTTGCTCCCTGTTGGAAGGTCGACCTTTCTGTATCATGTACATCTGCCCTTGGGGCGGAGGGTACTGTGGTTCGTCCACCCGAGGTATGTGTATGGCACCCGCGATTTCCGCCTGCGCAGGCTGTGGTGGTGGAGGTGGTGCCATCAGAACAGGCACATTGTTTGGCTGAGGCACGGGTGCAGGTGCTTGTGCGGCTGCTGCCTTTCTGAGATTTACGTAATCAGTCGCCATTTGGTCGAACTCCCTGCAGTTTCTCATCGAGTGATTGGAGCGCAGTTTTCCGTCGTCCCCCTTGTACAGGTGGAATCTGCAATCAGCATCCATCTTTTCTTCGAATGATCGCTCGGATTGTGCCCGATCTGACTTGCGCCAGTCTTCCTCTTGTAGCTATCACTGCGTTGGCCGCGGTCTCGACTGTCCGCGATCTCGACTGTCCCCGATCTCGACTGTCCGCCGATCTTCTGACCGTCGGTCGCTTCTGTCTTGGTCGTTGCGGGTGTGGAGAACCCAGCCGCCATGAATTCGGGTCTGTCATCGTCGTAGTGACGTTTTGAACGTTTGCGCCTTCGGTCGTCTCTGTACGAGTCTCTGCGGCTTCGACTGCCGCTTTCATGATTGTCACGGGGTGAGGACCCGCGTGGTGCGCGCCATGTCTTCTCCGTCTGCCCACTCAGTCGCGATCATCAAGAGGTTAGCCACAGAGGTTGGCTTTTTGCGACCAAGTGCTTCTTTGAGTCCGCCTGGCGAGTCCCATTATGAAAGCATCCATGGCCATATCTTCTGAAATTACTCCGACTGAGTTGCGTATCTCAGTCCATCGTCTGATGTATGACCTCAACGTTTCGTCTGACGTTGAACGCAGGTCGCAGCTCCTCGAACGTTTTTGGGCGCTCACATAGAGGCTCGAAGTTTTTGATGAAATCATGCGGAAGTGATCCCACGAGTCGTATGTTGATGGAGGTAGGGCCTTGAGCCAGTCGCGGGCTGTGCCTTCGAGCATGAGTCGTATGTATTGCATGGCTGTGGTGTTTGTGCCTCGCTGGCACGCGACAGCCAGCCTGTAGTCTTCCAGCCACCCGAAGGTTCCTGTCGACCCGTGTACTTGGGCTGTTCAGATGTGAGTTTGAACCCTTTGGGCATCCGTGTCTCGCGGACGCGTCGAGTGAAGCACAGAGCTCCATGTGGCTCAGGCTCTCGATCAGAGTATGAGTCGCTACTGTAAGATCTGCGTGATCTGCTCCTGGACCTGCGCCTACGTGAGCCGCTTCTTTCCTTCGAGTGGTGGCGGCGACCACTGTGATTATGCTCTTCACGACGCGTGTCGACTAGGGCACGGTCTCGACTCCCACCTGGAGTTTTGGAATTTGGCGTATGGCCTTCGCCGCTAAGGCGAGTGATTTGATCTGTTGGCGATGTAGTTTTGCATTGGGGTCATCAGCTGGAGGCTTGATTGCCAGGTATGCTGCAGCGGTGTAGAGAGCACCCGCAGCTGTTTTGGGTACTGGCACTCCTCCTCGTCGTATGTCATGAAAGAGTTGCCTAAGTTGCGGGTGAGTGCCGCCCTTTCCCGGCGAGAGGTGTGACAGCCTTGATCTGGGTCTTGTGTCTGCTCGCCCGGTGGAGCTCAGGGAGAGCTGTCTTCTGCGCACACTCGACAAGCTAGCTTGCTTTTTGCGTTCTTCGAGTGTTGCTTTATCTGCTTCAGTCGAAGTGATTCCTGCCAGTTGAAGTACTGGAAGGTCAACATCTCCTCCCGTGTTGCGTCTGCTGGCATCATTGTGCACTCCTTGATAACTTTATCTGCTTTTGCTGCCATCTCAGCAGTGATTGTGAGAGTTGTGACTCCGTCCGGCATAGTAACTGTGCACGGGAATTCTGTAGGCCTGCGGCTGGCCGCAGCATCTGATGATTCTGCGGCGATGGCGACGTAGACCTGCTGGGGTATCACCCGAGGGTATGTGTATGTGTCTTCGAGTCCGTCATGGACTCGACATCGTCATCAAGGCTCATGTCGGAGTCGATATGCCCATCGAGTGGTCCGTCTGGACGGATCTCGCTGTCGATGCCTTCATCGCCTATGCTCATCTCGGCGTCGGCGAAGTTGTTATGAATCTCGAAGTCGAGGTTGTTGTTGGTGCAGATCTCGGAGTCGACGTGGTTGTCGATATGAGTTTCAGGTTCGTCGAAGTCGCTGAGGGAGATCCCGCAGTCGAAACTATCCTCGAGTGGGAGATCGAGCTCGGGATCGTTTGTGCGGTATGCTGATTCGGCCTCCTCGCCCTGGAGTTCTTCAATGAGCTCGCGCATCTCTCGTGTGGACATGGTTGTTGCAGACGACAAGCTTGGAGGATCGACGATGGTATGGACGCAGTTGAGGGATCCGCAGTCGAAGGAGCCGCAACCGATGGAGCCTCGGGTGCGGAAGTCGCGAGTTGGCGTGGATCCGTCAAGTCCTGCACACCAAGCTTGTTGACGAAAAAATTGAACGAACCAACGGTTAAACCCAAACCTGACTCGAGATCGGAGAAGGCCTCCTGGAATCCTGGCGAGTGTGGCTCGAAATCCATCAGAGGATCCGATGCGCTTTTTGCGGGTGAAGCTGGCGTGTTGCCGTTTGTCGAGTGAGCCGGCGAGTTGCCGTGTGCCGCCTGAGTCGGCGAGTTCTGGTTTGTCGATGCAGCCGGCGAGTTGCCGTTTGTAGATCCGATCGGCGAGTCGCCGTTTTCCGATGGAACCGAAGAAACCGCGAGTCCAGCACTATTCTTTCCCACAGACGGCGCCAATTGACGAGGTGTACCTCATCAAATCCCATGGTTAAGGACCTAGGGTTGAGATTATGGGGAGAGAACGTGGTAGTACTGGTAGTTTCGTCGGCTGACAAGCAGAGGCAAAGATTTACCCAGGTTCAGGCCCCTCGGGTGGAGGTAAAGACCCTACTTCCTGCTTGTCTGTTATTGATCGTGTGAGATTATGCGATTACAAGGAGGCTCCGGCGAGATGTCGATCTCGCAAGAGCTTTGGTGGTTTGAGTATGGCTTGGCCTAGATCGGCACCCCTCCCAGCCTTTAAATAGGCTGGGTCTCGGGAGTTCGTAACCGACCTAGTTTACACGTAAGGAAAGTTAAACCGACTATGCCTATGTCTAATCTTGGAGGGTACTCCATCTTCTTGGGCCTCTTGTCTTGGGCTTCGAGTAGGCTCTTCGCTATTGGGCCTTAGTCGTTACGTGCACCAGGTACCCTCATGGTAGGGTACCCGAGATGTATACCCATGTCAGACGTGGTATCAGAGCACCAGGCTGGCTGTAGACTACCCTAGCATGGAAAGCCCAGCCTTACTTTTACCCGACAGCGAGCCCGATGGATTTAACCCATCCCCGCCTAACCGGCATGGTTGTGTCGGTCCACAGTAAGGTGTAGTAGGATGTGACCCAATCCAACCAGCAAGGCTCTCCGGTTTCTTCCATGAGAAGGAGCCGACACAACCCAGCTTCTATGAGACCCCAGTCCTAGCTGCCGTTATCCCCACCCCCGCCTGCTATCCTTAGCCATCAAACTCTCCTGAAGCAGGATCCCGCAATGGAATCCCGCGTTTCTCATCTCATCCTACACCCAGATCCAGAATAATCCGATGGCGAACCCCAAGGTCGTCCTAGAAACCACTGCCGAGGATCATGGCGGATTTCCACGGATGCTTTGGAAGGCCGTCTGCCTGCTCACCCTCGATACGTGGTGTTCGAGAACTCACTCTCGCCTGCCGGGAGTGACTTTCAAGCAGATGTGCATGTCGGCTCGTGTCCGTTGGGCAGAAGTCCGTCTTACCTGATCCAAGGTAGGAGCATGGCCACTCTTGCTCAAGCCATCCAGGTAGCAGCCTGGGAAGGTCTCGTCCACCTGCGGTACTCGGAACCGGCAATGGCGAAAAGTCGAGCTTTCCACCTCCTCCCAGCCAGACCCTAGCATGGTGCGGAGGCTATCCAAACTCCCATTGGAGGAGAAGTCGACCCCCCGCCATAACCTTGGTATTGCTCGCATGCAACTGAGTCGAGCAAGGAACCCACCTACCCCCGCCCATGGGCAAGCTCAGGGCACAGGACTCCCGTTCCCAGATGATTTGCTGGAACGCAGTCTTGATGCATCTGTGACGCAAGCATTAGCCCGAGTTTAGCAGCACCCCCAAGAGCGAGGTATAATCCTCGAAGGCGTGCCTGCAATTCCTCACCCACGGAAGATGGAGATGTGGACACCACTCTTCGTCTTGGGCACACTCCACCGACTACCAGAGGCCTTCAAGCGGAGTAGAACCCTTGTTTAGTTAGCCCGAGTGGCGCTTGTATGTTGGTAGGTGAGAATCAGGAAGGTTGTTTGTTTCTCTTGTGTTAGCTTGTAATGTAAGTTTGTTGTATGCTTTCTGGTTGATGTTGAATCAGCCGTAATAAAACTTGGTGTTCTGATTCTCTTGTTAACCAGTATGGTTGAGATGTTTATGCCACACTCCTGCAGTTGTTTGGGCCATAAGGTGCGGGATTATTTCTAAAAGATATTTTCTCACTGTAGCAAGTTCTTCTATCTGTATGCTAGTGCCCCTGCAATTCAATCTGTGCTGCAAGAACAGGTTTGTTGCAGCTGAGAAAATTCAGAAATGAAAATCCTGTTCCAGTTCATCAGAGGAGACAAATTTGATACATCCACTAAGTTCAGTACAGAAGGGAAATTCAGAATCAAAGGATACAGGTTCTACTCCAACATAGAACACTACAACTACCTCAGTGCAGATGCGAAGGCACCCCAGAAATCCTACTCCCTCTCAAGCTCAGTGGCGTTGCTAGAAGATGGGCCTGGCTCACCCGAAGCCGAGTCGCGAGCCGCGCGACGGCGAAGAACGGCTCGAGCGGCTGGCTCACCTCCGGCTGGAAGAGCGGCCACCTCAGCCACCGGCGCCACAGCCTGCCCCTCCGCCACAGCCTCCCCCTCCACCGCAGCGTCAGCACCCGCGCCAGACCACCAGTTGCACAGGCCAAAGATCAGGAAGACCACCGCCGCAAACAGCAGTCCGCCCACCACCGTAGACGAGACCCCGAAGAGCGCGATGATGATCACATGCTCGATGAAGCCCACCCTCTCCAGCATCTCGACGTAGGCTCTGAAGAAGCTCTGAATGAAGCCCATGGTTGCAATGAAAGAAGAGAGGATTTCAGAGATATCTGGTTTATAGCTGGAGCTCGGACGCCGCTCCTCGGCACCGCACGCGGGAAAAGAGAGGAATCGCGAGCGGTGGCATGAAACCATCGAGGACATGTTCCCCAAAGCCGTGATGGCCGCTGCGTCGACAGACTGCACGCGCAGCAGTGCCGCAGTGGAGTGCTCCACACACTGAGAAACCGTCGGGTTCAGAGCGAGAGAGAGTGAGGAAGAAGAAGAGAGAAAGGAACCAGGAGACTGCCAGGTGGACCCCCGTCCCACATGCCAGCGAGTAGGCCGATAGCCACGGCGTGCTTCTATCCCTTTCTCAGAAATCATCCCCTCGTCTCTCCAGTGTGTTTTTAGGGAAAATCTTTGCAAAATAATTTTGGGAAACGGCCCTATCCCACAGTGTCTGTGAACCAATTATTGGTGGCACAGTTATTTTCTTTTTGAAAAGAAACCCTGCTTTTTTTTCAAAACCTGTGTATACATGAAAGTGTATATACAACTTTTCTAAAATAAAAACCCTAGATAGAGGATATGATTAGCATATTCCTAACCTTTGTTTTGCAAAAAGTTGGATAATTGTTTGCCCGAGTTAGATCTTTGGTTGTTGGTTGATAGTTTGGTGGTAGATCTTGTTTGATCTTGCCATGTTTGTGTTGAGTTGAGCAAAACCTTAGATTTAATTTTAACCATGTTGGTAAATCCTATGTTGATTGATTAAGTGAGCCCCTGCCATGCCATCTTTTAAATGCATGGAGTATGGTAGAAATATCATGTTGTTTTGAATAAAAATCTTGTGGAGTGTTGATCTCTTGAGTGTTAAACTCTAATATTTTGCAGAAAAAGTTTTTAAATGGGGTACAAAAGGATCGTTCAAGAATTATCTTGTATAACCTCCTTAATCTCGAGGACGAGATTCTTTTAAGGGGGGAAGGTCTGTAACACCCCGAAAATTTAAACCTAATTTTAGTGGTGTTTTATGACACCTAAAAACTTTTTCTCTTTTCCTAAATATTTCTTCAATATTTTGAGGATGAATTGACTTGGGAATTGCTCCCTCAAGAATTTCCCAGTGATCCACGAACCACTCCATCAGCCGTGATAATTTTTGGTGCTTAGGTTTTCCCTCGAAAACTCTAGCCCTAATTATCGAACCTTTAAACCCTTTTCGCCACCTACCAAAGGAAAGCCTATTTACATAGCTTTAGAAATTCCACTAAAATACCAGAGGACTCCCCTGTCCATATAAAGACAATCCATGCAAAAATATTGCATGCTTCAATGCAATATTTCCAAGTTGGACACTATTTTCCAAACTGCCCTTTCAGATCCAGAAATGTTTGAGTCAAGCTATGCATCTCCATAAATTCTGATAAATTTAGGGGATGAATATTTTTACATTCCCTACACTTCATCTTTTGGAGCCAAACGCATTTGAGCAACTTTTGACCTACTTCCTTTGTAAGGCCATTTTCATGCCTATTTGAAATCTTCAAGCAAACCTATACCTAGACAAATCCGATAACCATGAGACTTGATAACATTGACCACATGGTCCATAGACACACATATCCAGAAGATCACCCCAAGGTGAAGTGTGAAAAATCACTTTGCCATGACTATGCCGATATGCCAATTTTTGGACATCGTGCCAAAACCCAATTTATCAATGTCCAATTGAGATCAAACTCCATAGACACTCTCCTGGTACCAAATAAGATTAGTGGTAATTTTTGAGGATTTTTCTGAGTTGTGCAAGGCCCCTGTCATTTCATCGAGCACCTTCGGTATCTTTGCTTTTCTGAAAATCCTACTTTACAAAGTTGAGAGTCCTTGAGTGGTTCTTATTTTGTTGTGTTCCTCTCATCGTTACGAACTCAGTGGTGCAAACCTTTTTCAGTTTGGTGCCCCGAGTCATCGGGAACGCAACGATGTCGCCCGTGTCGCGCTCTGGACGTCCGGGATGCGCGCTTGGGCAAGACCTAATTCCCGCTTACTGCTGTGGACGGTGCCTGATCTTTCTGCTGCAGTGCACCTCGTGCCCCACTGTGCCTTAAGCACGGCGGTCTCACCCTCCCCTCATCCCTATCTCCATCTTGTTGAGGAGAAAAACTTGGAAAAATCTAGGTTGGCCATCAATGGCCATCACCTACCTCTCCTCCCCTCCCTCCATATAAGAGCAACCAGAGAAGCCCGAGCGAGGGTTAGCCACTCACCCCATTCCCTCTCCCCTGCCCTCCTCATTCGGTGCAAGAACACGAGAGAATAGCCACACAAATCCTCCACCATTTTTCTTCCACCATGGCCGAGCACCTCGAGCTCGGTGAGCGAGTGGGAGGCCGCCCCCGCCTCCGGTTCCTCCACCCACGGCCGCGGCACGCCGCCCCGGGCCCATCCCCGCCACCGTCCGGCCTCCCGACGACCTCCATGGCCGTTCCCGGCCGGCCCCCGCTTGATCCAGTACGTGCTGGAGGATGAAGACGAGCAGGGATCGATCCCTCTGTTTTTTTCCCCTCTCCCAAACCGTTTTATGCCCGATCCAGCAGGCAGCCCATTTACGGCCCGCGCTGTTTTTTTCGCGCGGACCTTTTTCTTTTTCCTGCTGGACCGATTTTCAAACGCCCACAACTTTCAAACCGTAGCTCCGTTTTCGGTGATTCAAATTTCTAAATCTTCGTCTCGACGAGATATTTCCGTTGGTACTGGTTTGGTTGTCTTCAAAAAATATTTAGTTTTGTTGACTTTATTTAAACCATTGTTTACCGTTCCGGGTTAATCGTTTTTCGAGTTTCCGACGCGCGACGACACCGAGACCTCCGGATCATTTGGAACCCTCTCTTAAGGCAAGCTAACCCCTTGCTATGAGCAGCCCAGCAGTGTTTGTTCGATTATTTTGCTTACTACCTTGCCGAGTGTTATTTTGTTGTCTGTGTACTGTTAGATTTATGCATGTCTGTTGGTTGTTCATGTTTAATATGAAACTTGTGATATTGCTCCTGCCATGTTGCATATTATGTTGCATATTCATCTATCGTACTTGCTTGGTTATATTATGTATTGTTAATATTTATCAAACACACGCCATTCTTGAGACAATGGACTGGGGAACCGCCGCCGCCTCACTAAAATATTAACGTCGATCTGTGATGGCGTTGGTCGGCGGAATCGCCGCCATAGTCACCCGGTCGACGCAAACCAACTGTGTTATATTTTGTAGTTGATATGTGAAGGCGCTGGTCGGCGGAATCGCCGTCGTAGTCTTCCGGTTGACGTTTCTTTTTCCTTGTCGAACGAGAAGGCGCTTGCCAGCGGAATCGCTGCCACAGTCTTCCGGTTGACGCTCCTTTTTCCTTGTCGAACGAGAAGGCGCTTGCCAGCGGAATCGCTGCCACAGTCTTCCGGTTGACGCTTTTTTTCCTTGTCGAACGAGAAGGCGCTTGCCAGCGAATCGCTGCCACAGTCTTCCGGTTGACGTTTCTTTTTCCTTGTCAAACGAGAAGGCGCTGGTCGGCGGAATCGCCGCCGTAGTCTTCCGGTTGACGTTTCTTTTTTCTTGTCAAACGAGAAGGCGCTGGTCGGCGGGATCGCCGCCGTAGTCTTCCGGTTGACGTTTTTATTTTACTAAGTTTGGATTTTGATACATGCCAGTTGTTACGATTTATTTACTGCTGATATTATTATGTTATTGTGGTTGTTGTGTTGGGCTAATCCTCTGTTATTTAGACTTGTGAATAATGAAACTTGATTAAATGAAACACCCCTCCAAACAACGATAGGGTCAGTCCATGGTGCCACTAATCTGAACTTTGAAAGCTGAACCATCGTCGTCTCATGTAGGACCGTGACCTAGTAGGTTGTTGAGCCCCTTTTGTGCCATCCATTGGGCGCAGTCGTTCGGTTGTGCTGTCCGAGGGTAGAGGTCGACAGGCACGGGTTCGACTGTGATAGGGAGTTTGGAGCTAGGCATACTCGATCGCGCCGGGGGATGTGCCGGACTTACTTGGCCGTTGTGCCACGCGCATAGGGTGGTGCAGGAGAGTGTCTTAGCAAGTGGACCGGCATGTGAGTGTACTTTGCTTAGTACGACTTTGGGCGTGATGAACCTGAAGTGTCGGCTGAGTGGGGTGCATTCTGATAGGTGGTAAAGCAAACTCTCGAGAGCATCAACCTAGCAAGCTAGCCCCGTTCCTGGGATATGGAAAAACAATTTAGTGTCGGTCACACTGTGTGTCTTTGTCGTGTCAGGAGGTTAAACTTAAAGTTCTGCTTGAAAGAATTAATGAACGACCTGATCTCACTAAATAAACAAATAAGATGATGCAGGGAATGTTGCATTGAGATGTTGATGGTTACCCATGATACAGGATGGCGGTGTGATCGTTGGGAGCCTAGAGTTAGGCTTGAGCCAACATCAACCGTGCATGCCCAGAGTGAAAAAATAAGACCAGTGGGCCTAGCAGTGATCACAGGTGCTGTTGTGTATTATTTGGTATCAATTGGTACACTCGTTTACTCGTCACAGGTAATCTCTTTGTATGATTACCGGTGCATGATCTAACCCCACCTAGCTTGGACTCTGTACTGGTGATACCCCGTTGCTTGCTTATGACATGTTTGGTTGTCAATGTCATGCTACTTTTATGTCATCTATCTAGAGTACACCTTGCCATGTTGTAGAATTTTATTTCCAATGTATATCTTGTTGCATGATTGTTGGATTGTTTGTACTGAGTGGCGATTCTTGCTGAGTGCATACAAATGTACTCACGGGCCTTGTGTTTGTGGCCAGATATTGGCGCGGATTCATCTTCCACCTTAGCGAGGAGATGGAGCAGGAGCATGCTAGGATCAGTAGCCCAGCCAGATACCTGTGGAGTGGAGCCACTCCAAGCCGTTGCCTTAGTCATCTTCCGCTGCCAATTAAACTCTGTCCTGAGCCATGCTTGGCATGATATTTTTGTCATGCCTTGATGGCCTTGTAAACCATTTGTAGCACTTCTTGTGCCTGATTGTGTAATGATTTCCATTATGTTGCACTGTCGTGACGTGCGGCCAGATATCTTGGGCTGGCGTACGGGACGACCGCCTCTCTGGTAATATGTGCCAGGGAGGGGGTGTCACACTATTTAGATTATATCTTTTGTCACAGATACAGTCTTAGACAGGTTGTTATCTTTAATATGAAAGAGAAAAGTTTCATCGAGTTATCACCACCTAGTTCGAATTCAAGATTGAACTGCCACCCCCAGTATGGATTATCAACCATCACTTAATTGAGGTTTGTGAAAATTACCTATTCATGACATATATAGATCATTGTATTTATTTAATGTTTTAGTTTTTCGTTATATGTATCATAGTTGGGCAGATAGACCTTGTACTAGGAACCTGTGCCTGCGCGATCACTTCTAAGTAATGCACTAGTGCTTACCATTTCTTTGAATATTCTTCCTTGGCGATGAGATTGTTATAGTTGATTTTGACAAAGATACTTAACAGAGAACCCTCTTTGTTTCAAATGTAGTAACACGATGTGTAGAACTTGTGGTGCTGCTAAAAATTGCCCAACTTTTTTATGCTTATGACCGACAAATGTGATATTATAGTTAATTCTAGATCTAAATCTTGGATGGTTCAGTGCCTGGATATATTGACACGTAAATGAGGCTCATTATTAAATATAAAGTGCCTTAACTACTCTTTTAATATCCAACTTTGCAATTCTTCATTGGTCTCTGAAGCTTTACCTCAACCTATCCCCTTTTTTCTAAGGTACTAGCATACTGTTTTGAGTGATCCTAAAACAAATTCTGATTTCGTTTGGCGTTATAATGTCAGTTTTCTAATCTATTAGTATCACTGTTTGTGATAATTGAAATTATTTTTCATATAAGATTAGGTAATGCATTTTAAATTAAATGCAGCTAAGATCAACTAGCTTATACAAAGTAATGATAAATAAGTCCAATCATGTATCTCATCAGTCTCTGATTCTGCATAAAAGTCCATTCAATGGTAACAAAACTGTAAGAGTAGTCATATTGCATTTTCTGAAACCCCCACACAAGATTTAGCAATTGTGGAGATATTGCTAACTTCGCAGCAAGTTACTTTAATAGTCGAACCATCTGCACAAAGTCAATTCTAATATTATTTAAATCAGGCGTTTATTCGGTATAAATAGCTAATAATCATGTCTTTTGTGCTAAGAAACAGAAGACTGTACTTAGTGCTTTCAACAGCATATTCGGGGCCATTCATCATAATTGATGTCCTTTCTTATTTGTTTTCAGGTGCCTCATGTAAACAAATCTGTTGAATGGCTAACTGTTTATCCAGGCCCCTTCTTTACCAGCCGTTAAAATGATTACCTGACAAATGGAGGCATATCTCACTCGTGTCTAAATGCCAACGGCTGTTTTGAAGGTCCTGCCCAACAATTATTAGATGATAATTTTTTGTTCAGTTTATTCCGTTATCGACTTTGTACCAAAAAAACCATTATGCTATTCCAAAGAGGTATCAGCTTTGCATATAGGCTGAGCTGGCTATTGGCAGTATAAGAACTTGCAAAATTAGTGTTAACTGCAGCCCCGAGGGAATGTTTGCTTTATTGAGTTCACGGTGACTATGTGTTATGGTACCGGAACTTTCCCTGTGTGGCAAGGCGATTCACTGAATATAAAATCATGTTTCCAATATCCCCGAAAATTTCATGTTTTAACTGTTCACGAATTTGAATAATGCCTGATAAGGTACCAGCGACATAGCCTGGCAAAGTAGGAAGGCTCCTGGTCAACAGCATTTTGCCCATTGAAAGAGTTGATTAATTCCTCATTAGCAGCTACAACTTTAGCAAAAGATTTTAGAGAGAGCCCGGCAGCTGCCCAGGCATGCCGGGCTGAAGCACCGCCACAGGTAGATAAATTGTGTAATTCTACAAATCCTTTTGATCACCCATCGCAAGATGCACCAATCTTCCAACTTGACAGAATTTCGCAACATCACTGACTGCCACGTAATTGACGCCGTGCAGCTTCTGTGGTCGCTGCAGTCAAACAAGCTTACCATTTACGCGAAAGTTATCAAACATCTTGCTGATATTATCTTCAAAATCATGATTTTTTGCAGCTTTGGACACCCAACCTCAAGCAGCAGGACAAGGCGAAAGTCGGAATGGATGATCGGCGAGCTATATCGTCTTCACGGATCAAATCTTTCATGTAGCTCTTCTGCCTAAGCGCTCGTGGGAAGCTCCCAATTTGTATGCTTACTTTGGATGATTTTATCGGTTTTGTCTTTCTATCTATCTGGCTAAGTTGTGTGCTGCATCACGTATTAAATCTTGTCGAAACTTGTAGCTTTATTAATTTATAAAGTTCTCCACTTTTTCGATAAAATGCAGTTTATTGAACTCATAAGTTAACGCCGAGTTGATAAAATTCATAAAAGATTACACCCAGCTTTTGTATAGATATGATGTAGGAAAAAATGTCGCAATAAAGTCGGGCACTTTGATGCCTCGTTTCTAAAAAATAATAAGCAGGCAGCCAGTTATCCAACCCAAGAGCACTCATTGTAAGTTGTATCCCTGTCCGCTGTCCGGTAGCTAAACAAGGCAAGGGATTACAGGGTAAACGTATCCGGAGGTGTCCCCTTGCGCGTTTTGACAGCGGGCTACGGTTCCTCGGCCATTTGAAGCTGTGATCGCCACATGGTTGACGTGGATCTCCGTGCAGCTTCCGCTGTCGCTGCAGTCAAACGCGATGGCCGTCTTCTGGCTTGAAGTCCCGTTCAGGTTCGTGTACGTTATGTTGCTCAGCACCACTGACCCCTGTAAATTAGATGCAGAAACAAATTACTAAGCTACAGTAGTACTGTAACCACACACATCGTCCCAGCTCTCTTGAACGTTCGATGTAAGCACAATTCAGGAAGACTTAATTTTACCGTATTTGGGACGTCGCGAAGATCTTCGTAGAACTGGTCGATCACCACGGATGGTCCACGTTGGTGAAGTTTATGTTGGTGAAGGAGATGGATTTCGCGTAACCGTTCCCACCCTGTAGTGCGAACAAATTAAGAACCAATCATCAGAATCAGCTTGCTCATCGTAAGAGAAAGCAGTCGGCGCCTTCAATTTAGTATACCTGCCATGTCTTGATCCTTGCTCCGTTCATGGTGTTGATGAAGTGGACGTTCCTCACATCGATGTGCTCCACGCAATCGTTTGCGCCGTTCTTGCCCAGACTCCCCACGCTGGCAGGAAAAACAAGACCAATTAACCATTACACCATTTCATCTTCGAGTACTTAACCCATCGATCGTCAGTAACAATCTTTTCGTTACCTTACACCGTGACCGGTCCGCACACGACCCCGTCGACGGTAACGAAGCGGCTCCCGGGCCGATGGAGACGCAGTCGTCGCCGGTGCCGATGGTCGATCCAGTGATGCGCACGTCCTCGCTCCGGTCGACGTGGATGCCGTCGGTGTTGGGGCTGTCTCCCGGGGCGGTGATGGTGAGCTGCGTCAGGTTGACACTCCTGCTCATGATCAAGGCGATGTGCATCTGCGGGCTGTCCTTGCTGCTGAAATGGCTCAGCTCCGCGTTGGTGCAGTTCATCAGCACCAAGGCCTGGATCCATGGCAATGAGCAACGTTACAACGGTTTCGGAAGTGTTGATTAGTTCTACTGCCTAGCTAGGTGTCACAAGAGTTCCAGTTTAAAACATATAGGCTGTCACAAGAATGGTTTGCGTTCAATGTCTGTACTGACCGTCGGCGCTTTAGAAATACAATCCTGAAAAATAAATAGAATAACAGCTGAGTGAAGGTCCGTTAATTATTTCCCTATAAAGACATGTTCATAAATACTCTTTCTTACATCAAGATTGACAAATAATTAAAGAAGTCCAAATCTAAAGAGAAATTAAAAGTTTTTTAGTTGTTGCAAGAGGTGTCCAGTAGGCTCACATCATCCTCTTTGCACTTGTAGCCCCACCAAGATTCGCCTCTGCCGTCGAGCACGCCGCTGCTGCCGGTCACCGTGAGCCCGTGGACCTGATAGAACATCAACCAGTAGTTCTCCTTCTTCCCGCCCCATGCGGACACCGGCTGCGCCATGATCGTGCCCATGACCTACGACAAATAAAACAAAGTCCACGGATGAAGCAAACCACGGCCCAGATCGAAGACCAGACCTTGAAAGGCGAACATACCTGCACGGTAATTCTGGTGGATGCGCAGGGCCCGCTGAACCTGGTGGGGCCGACGAGGAAGATCTTGGCCGCCGGAACGAGCAGCATCGACGCCGACGTGCCCCTGGCGCCGCACGCCGCCTCCCACGCGTGCACGAACGCCTTGGTAAGTTCAGAAAATGCACATTCATTACGTTCGTTAGTGCATAGGACGATCAAAGACGTCGAGAGTTTTCGCCTGAGAGCGCAATGTCAGCTCTGCAGGCAGCGCGTGCGTACCTCGTGTCGTCCGTGGCGCCGTCGCCTCGTGCACCGTAGTCCTCGACGTTGAACACGCGCTCCTCCCAGCCGCCGGCGGCGGCGAGCACGCTGCACCAAATGCCCGAAGACCTAAGAGTAACAAGTTCACAAGATTTCAACTTCCACGAATCCTCGTGGAGAGCACACTGATGCACCAAATGCAAAAGGCAAGAGCACAAATGATCAAGTTCTCCACTCTCAAATTCTAACAAAGCAACAAATGCTTATGGGGGAATAAGAGAGAAAGAACAAAGAGGAGAACCACTCAAGAACTCCAAGAACTAGATCCAATATGTTCCCCTCACTTAGAGGAGATATTGATTGGTGGAAATGTAGATCTAGGTCTTCTCCTTCAATCCTCCAAAGATCAAAGAGTTTGGGTGGAGGTATTGGGAGATATCAAGGAAATGAGCTTGCAACAATGGAGGAGAGAGAAAACTGGGCGAGCTAGCTGGCTGGAGTACCCCTCCCAGAAAAGTAGCCGTTAGAGTCAGAAACACACCGAGTTTCCGGCCCTAGTGACCGGAAACTCCGGTCCGGGGCGGAAACTCCGGCCCCCACCAGGGGGTGAACC
This sequence comes from Poa pratensis, assembly GCA_947311845.1. Lineage (NCBI taxonomy): Eukaryota > Viridiplantae > Streptophyta > Magnoliopsida > Poales > Poaceae > Poa > Poa pratensis. Next base: position 46,739,592 of record CAMZMU010000046.1, read on the forward strand.
ATTTTCAGACGAGAGAAGCACGCTGCACCACGCGAGGCCGGCGAGGAGCAGGACGGCAGTGCGGGTGCCGATGATACCCTGCAAAATCAAGTAAACATGCCTCACACATGGTCAGTGTTCACCATTACGTACGTAAGTACTCTGAAACTACTCTGTTGATGACTGAATCTGAACACTAGCTCGAGAGCACAGATATTGTTTTGCGAAATGCACTGATACAGAGCGTGTGGAAAGCTCAAGACTACTAAAGTCATGTGATATGGCTTAAGACATTAGCTAGCAGTACCATTTGTGTAGTGGTCGTAAGGTCGTCGGTCGTGCAATAACGTTCTAAAGTCCCAACAACTTTCCCTACCGAATTCAAGTGGAATCAAATACACGGCTCTGTTGGTATATATACTGTGGCATACGCATCGGCAATCACCGAAAACCGGAGGCGGCACTCCATGTTGTGATCTCGAAGATTGCCAAGTGATCTCATCATCCAACTAACTATCCAAGTGAGGCAACGTATTAATTTTGTCAGATCGTGTGTAATTCAACGCAACGCTCAGCGGTATCGGATGAATGGATTCGCGTCGGCGGAATGAGATGGAGTATACTCCGTTAGATCTTGCAGATATACGCTGAATCTCCGCGGATTGAATGCGTAAGCAATTTCGGTAAATAAACGTGCGTGCATGTGCTTGTGAAGATTTACGTGATGGTAGATGTGATTTCGGTAAATAAACGTTTGTGGACGGGGCTTGCCTGTTCCGTAGCAATGCTCCCATCCGTGCTCCCACACACGTGCGCGCATCCAGGAGGTCCATCATGGTCGTTGTCTCCCTTAACTAACTCGCCTTTAACTTCTGTTTAGGGGAAATTCGCCTTTAACTTATTTTTAATCCCTCCGCTGCTGCATCCAAGCGCCGCCCGACGGTTTACTTTGGCTGCAGCACGCCGGCGGCCGGATCATCTTCGAGTCTCTCCACCGCCAGCGGCAGTGGGATCAGCTAGACGCTGAGCATCATGCCATCGGGATCATGCTGGCACGAGTTCACGCTGCTAATTTGGGGCGACGTGTAGAGGAGCGATGACGTTAATGGAGATATGGTTGCAGGTTGCTATCTGTCCTATGGCCAGGTAATGGAGACGCGATTCCTTGACTACAGCTAACCAGCTAGGCTAGGCAATGCCCGATCCCAACCAGCCCTTCTCCATGCAGTTCCCGCGCTCGACACAAATTAAATCGGGCAGACTAGAAGAAATAGCTGGGAATGAGCCGTCGTCGGCGACGTAGTCCCGGGTCGGTCACCCACTGGTCACCAGTTCCGCCGCAAGTAGCATCCCGCAGATGGGAAAGAAGACGGGGTGGCCTATTTTTTGTTTCTTTCGGGATCTTTGATTGGAGGGGTAGGTCGCGAGTGTCTAGATGCGCGCCACGTGTGTGGGAGCACGGATGGAGCATTGCTACGGAACAGGCAAGCCCCGTCCAACGTTTGTGCGTGTGATCGTCAAGATTACGTTCTGGTAGATAATATATGTGGCATATACCGAATTTATGAAGACATATCCAAAGTTAATGACAGTGACCTGTGCAATATTTATCCCTTTATTGTAAAATGTGTCTTTTTTCTCGGACACGTCATAATAGTTTGCATTTATGGAAACTTCGATGCATAATTGGATCCTCGGACACCGTAGAGTCTCATCCGTTAATTTGCCAAATCAATGTAGTAGATTTTGCCTTTTTTTAAATAACTAAAATTATTTTTGGAAGCTACGATATAGCACTCCAGTGACTAGTACAACACGCTCCCCGATGATGCCTCGAAAGGGTGGATACGGTTCTACGCGAATGGGTTGAGGTTGGCGCAAGGCCATAGGATGGCGAGGGAAAAGGAGGGGAGAGAGGGGCAACGGCATTTGATAAATGAGGCGTATGAACGACAGGAAAGCAACCGAAATATTTTTCTCGACCTAAACACGAAAGTCACCTATAGGCCACACCGTGTACCATGCAAGCCTCTTTAAGATTCGAGTCGTGTGCATAACACTGAAATATATTCATATGTTTATTGTGTTTTAGAGACTTTTGAAGTAACGCCTTGTCGATGTGACTTGACCAATATAAGTGGATCAAGAAGGTCCAACTATTAGCTAGTTGTAAATAGGAGTCAAAGTCACTAAATGTGTGTCGCTCCATGTGGAACACCTTGATCCACGGACAATTATTTAGTAGGGTTTGGGTTCATACAGATCGTATAATATCGGGACAGGGGCAGCTGGATGACATTCTCGGTAGACTTGTGGGGACCGCACGGTGCCTCTCCTCTACATCTACCAGCTAGCGCCGAGGGGCTTGGCTTTTGTTCTTCCTCCCTTTCTTTCCCCCTGTAGCCGCCCCCCTCCCCCCCCCCCCCCCCCCCCCCCGCTCTTTCTTGCTTCTTGCTCTTGGTCTTACTTGTGCTGCTGCCCCAGCAAACTATTCTAGCCTCTTCCCTGTGCTTATAACTTTGTATGGACTTGCTTGACATGTTGCTTTATTTAAAAAGCGGGACGAAAGCCTGTTTCGAGAGTATAATATCGGGACTTGTGTGCAAGCGTGAGAGTCAGAGCAACAACCATGGAGGGCAGCGAAAGCAGACCCATGGAGTCCTTGAATGTTGGTGCATATTGTTCTCGAGTGTGGTGAGACGCTGACACTAGCTTCATAGACCAATAGTTGTGTGGCTTGCGACATGTAAAACTGAAAGAGCACGAAGCCCCTCATATGTGGTTAGTAGTTGATGACAATTTCTATGGATCAATGATTTCATTTTAGTTATATTCGAAGGTTTTTTTATATGTAATGCTTGAATACCATTCATTGGATTCAATTATAAATGTTGAAGCTATTGGTATGCTTTGAGTATTGGCGTCAAGATCAATGAAGATGTACTTCTTGTGTGGAACTTAAATGTTGTGTTTAATCTATATTATGAGTTAAGACATGGAAGATTAAGATTTTGAGAAAATGACTACAAGATAATAATTCAAGATATGGCTCCAAGGCAAGATCATGATGGTCTCACGTGTTGAACCATGGTTGATCGAGAATACACTTAAGTGAAATATTCTTTATGCATCTCAAGATATTGTGATAGAGGGTGAAGAATATAGAAAGTTGACCAAGGCGAAGTTTAAAACTTGGATCCAATTTCGTCAACACATAAAGAAAATGATCTACCATGTGGGATCAAGTGATCTTCTGATATGGCTAATATTGCATGGTTCCCCATGTATGGTTTTGGCATAATAACAATCCCAGTGTACTAATATTTTCATTGAGTTATACTTGAAGGGTTTGTCCATAGGTAATGATTGGATACCATGTGTTAGATTCAAAATCAATGTCGTGAATATAATGATATGATTGAGTGTTTGGCATCATCATCATTTATTCGAATAGATATATTTGATACCATCAATACGAAGGTTATATGATCAATGTGTTATTCAAAGCAGTTATCCAAAGAATGACTATTTGAGAGTTGACCTTAACAAGTATGTTGTGGAGAAGAATATTGAGTGAACATTCATGTTTACGTTCAGGACATCATCATAATGAAGAAAGAAGAAAAAATACGAAGCTGATCAAAACAAAATGTAAAGATTAGAAGTCAACTTGATAAACACACAAAGCGTAGATGATGAACCGAGTGGGATCAAGTGATCTCATGATATGGTAGAAATTGTCCATTACCCTTTGTGAATTAACCCATTATCTATTTGTTTGGTATTTCTATGTTGGTAAAGGTATGTCTCTATGGGCTTGCATCAAAACAAATATTACATGTAGCCCATGAGAGGATGACATTACGTGGTTATCGTCATCATGATTGAGAAATGCAAGTTCAAGAGGAGCATCTCGAAGAGATCATATGCTTGAAAAATGTCATCCTTTGGTAATAATGGTCAAGTGAAGACGTGCCTATGAGAGGCTCTCTCATAGTGGAGTATGGGAGAGCAATTTGCGAATCGGTAATAATGGTAAAGTGAAGACGTGCCTATGAGAGGCTCTCTCATAGTGGAGTATGGGAGAGCAATTTGCGAATATTCATCAAGAGAGAGCTATCAAGAAAGGTTTGGCAGGATCGTCATTATCCATCTCAAGTGAATATGCGCAAGGTAAAGGTATAATCTAGATAGATTTTCTAGTTTGCCGTTCTCAAGGTGGTTTCTAGAAGACTGAGTTATAGGATCGATAGCTGTAGTATCAAGGGGCTCTCGAGTGAGTAGCTTGATCATATCGTTCATAGAGAGATAAAGCCTTTCTGTCATTTTCATCATCTTTCTTATTTCTTATTTTGATTTTCTCTATGTGAGGTTGCGGGGCTTTTCATGATCTTCAAAACAGATTTCGTACGAAAACTTCTTTTGTTTTTATTTTGGATATTTTGCCGGTTATTATTTTATAGAGAGGTCTAAATTTTATTTGATCTTCAGAACAAGCTTCAATACATCAAAAACATATTTCGTATGAGTACGTAATAGGCTTTTTTCTTTGTGGGAAAGCTCGAGGAGAATAATGTGAGCCTTTGTGAGGTCGATGAGTGGTGTTTGGTGTTCATTGTGAAACCACACCTCAAGGTGAGACCATTGTGGCACTCAGGTAGCATTATGTCGACTCACCGCTCTAACGGAGATTAACTTTCATTGGAAAGTGAATGTCAGTATACATCTTCGTCTCTACGTGACTTGGTTATCTCTTATCTGAGTACCACTATTTAAGTATTTATACGTTTACTTTGTGATAGATGTTGTGCTTGAAGTTATATATCTTGCTATCACATACTTGTTATTGTCTTGTCTAGCATAATTTGTTGGAGAACATAGTTGAGCCTAACATATTTAGGTTTTGTCCTTAGTAAATTAAACGGTAGTTTTATTTGTATTTATTCAAGCCAAAACCATTAGTGTTTTCAATCGCCTATTCGTCCCTGTCTAGGTGACATATGTCCTTTCAAAGATAAGACTTTGTTGATAGCCCTATGTGCTCTAACACATGATTTATATGTTTAGTGTTTCTATGTCGGTTAGTATTTTTCAAGGGTTTGCGTCAAAATAAAATTTTCATGACGCCCATTAGATGATGACATAGTGTGGTGATTTTCATCAAGATTGATAAGTGCAAGATCAAGAGGAGCATATCGAAGATAATGTAATCCCTCCATTCCAGATTAATCAACACCCTAGAAAAAATCAAACAAATTAGGTCATCATTATCAGTACTACTTGATCTTGGTAATCCACACACAAGCATGAAATACAATTATAGTATCATACGAACAAAGTGTTCTCTCATTTACCCAAAGTTTAATTAAATGCTAGCAATGAAATTTGCATACAAAATGTATTTTAGTGTATGATTTTTGCGTGGCTGTGATATAATATTAAGATATTACCAACGGGGTATAATACTATAAACTGTGTTTTGAATTGTGGAATGTAGATTACATTGAAACTAAAATCAGGCCTATGCTGTTGATTAATCTAGAATGGAGGAAGTTTTCTTGAACTTTCTATCCCATTTAGTGATAATGGACATGCGAAGATATGATCTTGCGAAGCTTTTCCATAGTACTGAAGCATATGGAGAAATATGTGAATATTTACCAAACAACAATGATCAAGTGAAGCGTCCCGACTTGAGGCAAGCATAAATGTCGTGCTCAAGTGGAATACGCAAGGAAAACATATTAGTTTTCTAGTGTTTCCTATTTTATTGGTCTCGAGGTATTTGGTGGGAGAGTGGGTTAAACTCCATCCATTCCCTTTTATTCCACGTCATGGAAATATTAGAAAAATTAGCAAACATTTATCGGTACAACTTGGCCTTGATGAGCTGAAATACTCCACGACAAACAAAGTGTCTGCCCTAACCCAAGGACAGATTAATGACATCTTCGGGGAGATTGTTAAGAGGCCCAAACTTTTCCTTGGTGGATTTTTTGAAGAGGTTATGGAGCTTGGCTATCCGGGTGGAGGAAAAGTTAGCCTTAAGGGAAAGGGTTAGAACTTCTCGAGGGGCTCGGAGAAAAAAGTGAGCTTTCGTAGCGTCCGAGGATTCTCCATGCTAACGCACACGTCTCCAATGGTGAGTATGTTCCTTACGAGGAACTGAACATCTGTTTACATCTTTGCTCCGCGAGTCTCGGTTATCTCTATAACCAAATTTATCTACTGGTGATAACGTTGGTGTTTGAAGTCATATATTGTCTCATAGGCTATTTATCTCGTGTGTTATACCTTGTGCTTATGTTGTTAAGCTTGTTGTTGGTGCACTTAGTTGAGACTACCATGTTTCAGATTTGAACTCATAGTCTTGCATATCGCATGTGCTTCAGTGTTGCATCGTTGAGCTTCCAACACATGTTTTTCTCATAGCCGACATAGCCTATCTTTCCTCGCATCGCTGTTGAAGGCTAGTCAGCATAGTGGTTTTTTGGAGGTTATATGGAGTTTCTCTCCTCGACACTTTGCCATATGTCGTACTTTTGCTTCTTTGAAGCCTGATGGACTTCTGGTGTTCATTATTGTGTGCAGGTCATGTCAGAAATGCTTGCATGACAGGCGTGTGATGTTTCGTCGGGCATGGTGAGGTTGCTCTGGATGAAGTTGTGAGATGGTGATCCCTCTTCGGGTCGTGGTCATATATTCACAGGTTTATGAATATGTAGCAGGTCCTGCTCTGCCAATTCCTCTGCGGATCTAGGTTCGATGGGTTGAGCCATTGTTCATTATTGTGTGCAGGTCATGTCAGAAATGCTTGCATGACAGGCGTGTGATGTTTCGTCGGGCATGGTGAGGTTGCTCTGGATGAAGTTGTGAGATGGTGATCCCTCTTCGGGTCGTGGTCATATATTCACAGGTTTATGAATATGTAGCAGGTCCTGCTCTGCCAATTCCTCTGCGGATCTAGGTTCAATGGGTTGAGCCATTTGCATTGGTTTTCTTCTAGTTTCCCTCATCAAATGATCAATTCATTTTTTTAACTTAATGAATCGGCAGAGCAGGACGAATGTTGTTCTTGTCATGTACATCCATGATACCTTTAGAACTACATTTCCAAATGACACCGTTTAACCGTGTTACACGTATATGCTTAACCAAAAGATAAATTACCAGATTTTGTTAGGAGATAAATCAAACGAGGGTATCATTGCTTAAATTTTGCATTGCCCATCTTTGTGACTGCCTAGAACATCTGGATACATTATTTTACTGAAATTTTTACCTTCTAGGTTTTTCCCTACACTACAGTTTCCATTTAATAACAAAATTTTACATTCGTACTTTGTGCATGGACTATCACGATATATTAGAAAAAAATTCATATAAAATGGTACATACTGTTGTAGAATATCTGCCTATTTTGGAGCATCCGGCAGACTGGATGTAATAGTTAAGCAAAATAGGAGCTGAATGCAGTAAATAATAAGGATTTCAGACTCTGAACTAGGCAATAATGCCTACACGTACTGAAATTTCGCTCATTCTTTCTCTTCTTCATGTTCTAAGTTATGTACAGATTTCTCCGTGGACCAAAACTTTTTCTGAAAAAAAAATGAAGAGTAAAACAAAACTCACTACCACAATACACAAAAAACTATGAAGGAGAAAAGGACTTAACATCTATTTACTGTTCAACCTGATATATGAACCAAAAAAATGTAAAATGTTCTTCTAATTTGCCAATCAGATTCGCTGCAGACCAATCAAACACTGTACATTTGTCTTGCTCATACTGACGGCTGCCTGCTTCTGCATTGACGGCTGCCTGGTAGGTTCTTCTCTCAAAATTATGCCGTAGCTTCTGTACACAAGAACTTTATCACCATGTCCTTTTAACTAACAAAAACCTATTATGATAGTTATCCATTTCAAGTGACTAGTCTGAGATTATGTCCTCCAATTCAGGAATGTCTAATCCCCCAATACGGCTATAGTCTGGCTCAGTCTCATTTGATGAATCCCCTCCCAAGGGTGTATTCTCTCCATCGTCCGAATCCCTCCAGTCGAGCTCCGCGTCACTAGTATGATTCTCGACACCTTCCCCAACACTTTTATTTAGGTACGGCTTACTATGCCCAGTTCTTCTCTTTGTCCTTGCACAAATGCAGTCCATAGGGTGCTCGTGAAATTCACCTTTTCCTGGTTTAATCTCATTGGGCTCACCCATAAACCCCTTCTGGAACATCTGAACTTTGGATGCAAATGTGTCCCAGCTCATGCTGGTTCGATTAAGGAAGAGTGTAGAAAGCTTCTTAGAATTCGGTCGTATGGTCCTCTTGTGCCCGAAGTATCTCCTGAAAGCAACACCTTTTCAATCAATCGACTTACTTTTAGAGAATATTTGAATATGCGGCAACAATTTGTTATTTTCAGCACACTTGTGCTTGTAATCGAGAGAGAAACCTAGCTACTTGTATCCTGAATCCTGGTTGGTGTTGCTAATAGACAGATCTCAGTGAGTACCTAACATAACACTAATTCTATCCAAATTATTCTAGAACAGCACAAAAGAGATTACCTTCGACCAGCCAACATTCTCGCCATGTTGCCATTGTTGTTTGTCACGAAAACATCGCTCCCATCACACACGACATAATCAAGGGCGGCCATGCGAGACGAGAATGACAAGAAAGGTTCCAGCTCCTCCTTGCTAGCTAGAGTCTCCTTGGAGTGGAAATTTGGGAAGAGCGCTTTCAGAGGTGCTAATGTCTCCTCTCCTCCGTATACATCCCCCGATGCAACATATAGGTGCACGTCCTTCCCAAACCCCAATGCCCTGAGCATGAAGCCAACTTCTTCTGGTGTCAGAGGGCATTTGCCATGCCGGCGTTCTTTGTCAGGGTCGCTTGCCTGCAAATAAGTTTATTCGTAAATTATAAGAAACCTGAAATGGACATACATTAATAACCATGAATGGAGAATGATCTCTTACATGCAGTGTCTTCCACCTCTTACGTATTTCACCTAGTTCCCTTCTCAATTTCGCCGCCCCCAAAGTAGCATCCCGAGAAGGCAAGCATGTCAGGCTCAAATCTGCAATAGCTTATGTGGGTGAAAATAGTTCGCTAGCACTGCGTATCCAACACAAAAATATTTAACCAATATTACCTTAGGTGAAGAGCAATGAAGCGTCCACTTTTGGCTCGCATTCTTTGCACAAGCATTTGTCCCATTTGTGAATTGGATCTGTGAACTTTAGTGCATGATAATTGACTCTACACCTCAGCTTTTGAAGATCAGTCTCCAACCTGTTGGAAACCCGGTAGTCAAATTTTGTTAGCTGAACAACCTGCATATGTAGAAATGCAAGAAACATGTCAGAATTGAACATTTTTAGCCTAAAGTTCTGAACATAAGAAACACGTCATGTTGATAATCTGTAACCTTACATGTTTCTTCAAAAGCAGGCAGTACTCGGTTCTCGTAGCATACTGGAGTACACTTCCTGGGTACACGCATCTTGTACGGATATGGTGTTTTCCCATTTATATCAGGTACTTGTCGTATGATCTTAACATCGTTTGAGAGTGAGGATATGAATGAATCGGCATCAAATATCTCCGCAAAATCACTGCGATACAGAACATGGAATTAGCACACGGTACTTGACCAAAGCAACGAAGAGAGGGTAAGCGTGCGACCTTGCGTCTTTCCAGAAGGATGCCTGATCGAGCTTTGGAATGACAAGTGTTGCATTCAGAATGCGCGCTGCAACAACAGCATCTATGATCTGAAACAAGATAACCAGAGGAGTTCCCGTGTCATTTATGGAAAAGATAGAGCCTAAAATGGGGAGAACTATCATGACAAAACTGCGGACATGAGAATTTCATCATTTAGTATATAGCAAGAAAATATGAGTATGAGCTCAAACAGAGACAACCGATTCTCTGGATATGCGTTCACATTGATAACTCAGTCATAATAGGGTAAGCTTGTGACAAGAAACATAAGCTAGGACCGAATTGGCAGTTCTTCAGAGTTCTGATTACTCAAGATCAGAATTGGCAAGTAAGGATCCAGGTAAGCATATCCTCTGATATAGGGTAGTTGTACACTTGGACATGACAGCTAATACTAAGACGAAATGGAATAAATACACAGGTGTAGTCATGCAGAGCTTCCAAAAGTAGTTGGAGTATACCAAGAAAAGACACAAACACGGATGCAGCAGGCACCAACAAGTTGGTGGAGTAAATTAACCAGGGCTACATGACAGATGCTTACAACTGAAGAAAAATGATTTGAAAGTAGTGCAGTATCACTGTATTGGTAGCACATGCTCCAGAGTCTAATCATTGCGAAACCTACACTAGCATTAGACCACCAACAAGTAATTCAGAGTGGTTATCTGACTTACTAGAAATGCACCCAAATTACATGCCATATATTCACACGCTAGCTGTTATTGAATTACTTATGCTTTGGTCTTACCCCTGTTCGCTGCTGGTTGAGGCCCCCGCTGGTGGCGATCATCAGATAGCGATTCGACTGGGTGACGGCCATGGCATCTGCCGAGCCATACAAAGAAAGGGGAGAGCTTTATTGCCAGCAAACAGAGTCAAGCAGAGACAGCGGCAATGCCAATCATCTGAAGCAAAGCATGCCGTATACGAAAAGACAAACCAAACTCGTCGCAAGCAACGCGTATGCATACCGGCGAAGTCGTTGGTCGCGTCGCTGCAGCCGACGAAGTTGTGCGCCGCCTTCGACACCCAGAGCTCTTCCCCGAGCTTGCTCCCGCCACTCTGACAGAACAAGAGAAATCCGGAACGAACCGGTTAGACGAACTGACGGCTCGATTTTCCCGGGAAACCGACGGAGCAATCGAGCGAGGGAGTTCGTTGTCTATCCACTCACCGGAACGGTGAAATCCTCGGCGCCGACCAGATTCCGGCGCTGCTCGCCTGGTTTGTTCAACTGCTCGGCGAAACAAAAGGGGGGGGGAGGAAACAGTAATGAGAATCCGCATTCAGGCAGGAACAACGAGCGAAAATCGAGGAGCATGATGAACGAACGAACCGACGACCGGCGTCGTCGCAAAGTCGCGGCTTTTGGGAGAGGGCGTACCAGGAAGGGCGGGTTCGGGCGGCGGCCGCCGCCACCACCGAGCGGCGGGGAGAGGAAGCAGTGGAACGCGACGACGAGGAGCAGCAGCCCCGACGCCAAGAACGCTGCCGCGGCCGGCGCCACCGAAGGCACCACCCACCGGCCGTGGTGCTGCTGGCGCCGCCGCTTCGTCCCCATGCGCCGGTCCTTCTTCTCGTCGCGCGCACGCACGCACGACGCGCGCGCCTTGGTCTCGCTCCGCTCGCTCCCGCCTTTTCCTGATCGAGCGTGGCGTGTGCTTCGAAGCGGGCGCGTGTTGAGTGGCGGCAGAGATGGGAAGCGGCCGGAGGCGGAAGGCTTCCTTCGTTAGTTGGGTGGCAACATTTTGAGAGGGGGAGCAGGTAGAGATGAGACGGCGGGCAGGAGGTGCTACCAGCCAGGCTGATATGGAAAATTAGCAGGGGCTATATTACAAATTTCAGTGGTTCGGTTAAAATGTGAAAGATCAAAACGAATTGTCCGACAGGCTAACAGCTTTTAGTTTTATTTGGCTGTTCCGTTAGGAACAAATCTAAGAAAATGGTTGTTGTTCGGTTTATTATTTTCCAAGTGCTTCCGTATGCGCCGATCTGGCTTCTTCTGCGTCGCTGTGCATGCGTGTCTCGTAGCACCTACTCCCTCCGTTCCAAAAAGGGTGACTTATATTTGTGCAAAAGTGGATGTAACTAGCGACGAACATGATGGCGTCTAGTGGTAGGTGATTAGTCAGTGCTAATATGCGCTAAGCTCAGGGTGCCATCCGCAGAAACGCCCTTACTCTGCTAGCACTACTGCCACATAATGACCAGATTACAGAGAGATTAAACCGTTGTACTAGCCCGCTCCAGCCAAGACAGGACCGCTGTGAATCTTAATCAATTATTATAGGCTCATTCAAGTCGCGGTCCATTTTAGTGGTGCTCGCCCACGACTAATTCATTGCGTTTGCTACTAAGGTGGCACATTTTTTATTTTTGTACTCATGAATCGTGATGGCCACACTAGCATTATTTCCTGGTTACTTTTCAAAGGATCATGCCGTGATTTATCTTGCTGTCGGTACCGCCTGTCCAGTGGAAGCATTACAGTTTGCAACGTGCGCCTGGCCGATCTTCTTCAGCTCGTGTCGTGTCAAGATCAGGAACATGCACATGCACCAACAGTCCATGTGATGCTTTCCTTGTACTTTCGACCATCGATCCTATACTAGGAGTAGCAAGCAAATACGGCCGAGCGATAACGTCCCCGCAGGCTGGATCGCCTTTTCCGGCCGTGTCTCGCGTCTAGCTAGCTGTTCATCTCTCGATCACGCGAAGGGTGTGCTCACAAAAGACTGCGGTGGTGAAGATCGATATGAACAGATTCTGCCTATGCACTATGGCCAAAATGCCAAAGAAAAACATCAAGCCGTTAGCATCTAATCCCTCCCTCGCTTTTGGAGCTTAATTTAGTTACCACTAACCGGTGAGAATAAAACCTACTCCCTCCGTTCGAAAAATGATGTCACAAAAAATTTCGAACGGAGGAAGTAGATGAGTAAAGGTTAGTTTACAAGATCTGCATGTGATTCGGATGGTGCGCTGGACAGAAAATGTTTGTTGCACACAAGTGGGGTGGAGCCGTGGAGGTGGATCATGTGGCGGGGCTACACCAAAAGCCCTTCAACAAGGAAAGGGCAGCAATAGGTAAACAAATCATGTACGCATTTTTTTATAGAGAAAACGCAAACTAATCGTGTGTTGATAGGTGGATTAGAAGAAAAGTCTCAATCACCCTAATTTCAACCATACTGGTCCCAACCCATACACTGATGACTTTTTATTCTTCTTATGTATGTTATGTTAGAGATCAATAATTGGCTCGACAAAATCCCGTTAGTCTTTGTTGCTGATGTCTCGACGATATTTTCCTATTTTGTTACGTGTCGTGTAGTCACATCCGTCGATACATTACATTGAATTAAGTGTCCAGCTAAATAGCTAATCATAGACCGTTTCCATTAGAGTTCCCTGTATCATCCCTCGTGCGATGTAACCCATCCTCCTCCTCCTCCTTTTTCTTCTTCTAGAGGAAGCAGCTAGGAAATTTAGCATATATTCAACTTTGGTTGCAAGACTCTACTTAAAAAGCAATTGACTATTTCTTTCAATAGAAGATGCTCGAGTTGAAGTATCTAGGACAAAATAAGCCACGCCATTACCAAAAAAGAATCTTAGCCTTATTCTACATCACCCAAATCTACACATCGGTCTACAACAACCACTCCAACATAAGTGGCAATTCCCCTCGCCATCGGCAAAGCTCGTAGTGGACGGAAGCGGCGAGGCACACCTTTGGCTCAGATTGGGGCACCGATTTGGTCGCTTAGGCACGCACATCGGCGCGCCATAAGTGGTGGATCCGATGAGTAGCGAGCGAGGCCTTTGATAGGCGGAGTGGCAAACAAACCTGGTAACCTGGTAGCCACACATCGGTCTACAATAACCACGCCAAACATAAATGGCAATTCCCCTCGCCATCGGCAAAGCTCGTAGTGGATGGAAGCGGCGGGGCACTCCTTTGGGTCAAATCGGGGCACCGATTAATTTGGTCGCTTAGGTGGTGCTGGATCCGGCGAGTAGGCAACGAAGACTTTGACAGGCGGAGTGGCAACATATCGGGTAGCCTGCATCACGTCGTCGTTGGGCGTGAATCCAAGCTGGATGACGCATGCCGAAAATTAACAAAATCATGGCTATGTGTACAATGGCGGATCTACATAATGATTGCATTGTCAGACGACAATGCAGAATTTGGTGAGCGGAAAATCCTAACTCTGGGTACGTTTGTATTGATCCTACAGTTTTTTTTTTTTACATCAGTAGCTGCTATTCCTAGCTCCCCCGTTATATGTGTATACATGATGCAGAGACTGGGGAGGTATGCCATTAAAAAAGATATTAAAAAAGTAATGGGATGAAAACTAGAATGTGATGTGGACACCGTCAAAATGAAAATAACCGATGAGAAAGTGAAATGCCAACAACTTGCATTGCTGATAACGACGTGGTTGTACCCCATTTGTGCTTAGTAGCGTAAACCACGGAGAATTATTGTGTGTTATATTTGACAATGTTAATGTGGTGTCACATGCTCGTGAGACGCAGCGTGACTCGCTCCGTTTTGTGAATCAAAACTCAAAAGCAAGGTGGCGAACAAAGATGCAAATGTAAGATAGGAGGGATAGGCAAAATCAGCGCCGTGCAAGGCTTGATGCTCCTAGCGCTTCACGGCCGGGTCAAGATCCGGGCGAAAGTCCAGCACCGGCTTCGGTTTGTGCCGACGATGGCGGCGTCTTTCGGGCGTCGTTCTCCTTCTTGTTCGCGTCGTCGAGGAGATTGATTCGGTCGCGTCGTCGAGGAGATTGATTCGGTCGCGTCGTCGAGGAGATTGATTCGGTCCGACGCATTGGTGGCAAGAGCTCCGGGTGAAAACCTAAACTCCTTCGGAGCGGGCGGCGGTGACGAACGCGTCAGTACCTTGTTGGAGGCGTCGCCTTGGAGCTCTTGCCCCCCGCGGTGCGCTGGCTTCGCGTCGGCAAGGCGGGATGGCTCTGCGGTCGGGGGAAGCGAATGCCGGGGTGGCGACCCCGGACGGTGGTGGTTTTTCGAGGCGGCGGCCTCGGTCCCCTCTACACCGACGGTCCTATGGGGCAGGGCCATCTCCTGGCGAGGTATGGGTGGCGATCTGGTGCTGCACGGGCAGCAAGTGTGTCGGCCCGGCTGGTTCGGGTCCGGGCAATGCAGAGTTTGATCTGGTTGCTACGCCGGGGCGGCGGCCCCGGATTTGGCGCGACGTTGAGGTCTGCGGGCGGTCGTCTTTAGCGAGGGTAGCAAGGGCTACGAGATGGTTGGGTCGTGCGGCGTTGTGGCTCGTGCGCGGCTTTGGTGCTGAGTGGTGTAAGTCGGGCGGCGGCCCCGGGGTTGGTGGCGTGTTTTGTGGCGTTCGGTGGACTAGCGTCGTGTGGACGGCGGTCCCCTCGTCTGTGCGGTTTTTTGGCCCGGTTTTCCTCATAAACAGGGCATTGTACGGTTTTTTGGCCCGATTTTCCTTATAAACTGGGTCAATTCTTTTTTCTATACGAATTGCAGGAACGCCCTGACCTCTTCGAGAGGTTACTCAAAAAAAAATTCAGCGTAACATATCCCAGTTTCGCATCCCTAGCAGCGAAGGGTACCATCCATTCTGACGAGAATCCATTCTGAGGAGAATCTGATTGCATCCATTCGCCTAGCGACGGAGCAGACGTACGAATGGGGTAAAGCCGAGGCAATACACGTGAATGGTTACAGTACCGCAACGCGCCGGCAAAGATCTGCAACGCACCACGCACGCACATCGTTGTGCCGTTCAGCAAGAAGCCCCGCTGAAGATATGTAATTATGTGATAGTACTACGGAGAAAACACTTGGCCAGCATATGTGATCCATCCTGAACTGGCTAAAACTCCAAGGAGGATCAGGGTACACTTGCTAAATCGGAGACAGAAAGGAGTATGATATGTTTAACTAAACA
This sequence comes from Poa pratensis, assembly GCA_947311845.1. Lineage (NCBI taxonomy): Eukaryota > Viridiplantae > Streptophyta > Magnoliopsida > Poales > Poaceae > Poa > Poa pratensis. The sequence goes on from CAMZMU010000046.1 coordinate 46,755,273, forward strand.
GAGAAAGCTTCGTTGGATCGGTGCTTGCTTTAAGGCGTGCCCTTCCTTTTCCCTGTTTTCTTCCTATATTCTACTCTAAACATATAGCATGGTCTCACTGGTCTGGAGAGCGCCGTTTTGGCTACCGGGAGCATGCTCCCGGTATTTTCAAAAAAAAAAAAATCAAAATTTGAAAACTTATCAAAAAAAATCTGAACAAAACTGACAGGAAATTTGTCATTTTTGTACAGGGCGCGTACGATGTCATTTCGGCGCGAAAAAAATACGGTGGTGCGTACCATGGTCAGGTACGTGCATGATTTTTTTTCAGATTTTTTTGATAAGTTTTCAAATTTTGATTTTTTTTTTTAAAATACCGGGAGCATATACTAATCATTCATTTCAAAGACTGTTGTTTCCGTTAAAAAATAATAGAAAATGTGCCGTCCACGTTCGAAAAAAAATCATTTCTTTCCGCCGGTGGGCGCCAGGCCAGCGCAAAGCTGCGTACCAACCCCATTAATATGATTACTTTTATTTTCATGTGGCGTGTGAGGCCCGGTGCCGACTGAAAGCAAGTGACCAACAACTCCAAAAGTGACCGACCGATTGATCTGCAGTAGACAAGAACGAGACTGGCTGGCTAGAGCGCCGATCATCCAACAGCCGGCCTGTGTCGCCCCATTTAACGGTACTCCATTTAATTATTAGCGTAATTACAAGTGGTTCTGCACTAAATTACCGTTCGAACCGCGCTCGCAAGGTGTCCTCCCAAATTGGCGACTTGGTTTAATCTAGCCGGCGCAGTAACACGCGGTAAAGCAGGTACGTTCACCGGACATCGATGGCCGCCGCAACCAAGGTACTGTACAGTAGTAGCGAGCGATCCAACAGAATGATTTGGCGAGGCGGATCAGGAGAGACGATGACTTGGGAACCGGCCTGTTGAAGTTTCAGGGTAGGAGGAGCACGTGAGTGAGGGAGCATGCGCCCACTTGGCAGGCATATATGATCTGCGTTCTCGCCGAGTACTTTCGTCCAGGCACTTTGAGAAAATTGCACACAACACCAACCTTTGATGCAAAAGTTACACAAAACACAGAAATCAAACACTTTTTGCGGCCAGCCCCAGGTCTTCGTCTAATACGTTGCATCTAGCCCAAAACATTTGTTTAGTGCCTTAACAGGTATATAACATGTGGGGGCCAGGACCTTCCTATCATATTTTTATACCATATATCGTAATTATATCACAATCCACATCATCTATATTATTTTATTATATAGTTAGATCTAAAATTTATGACTAAGATTAACAAGGCAATTATATTTACATGACCGAATCCAGTTTGGCAATTGGAATACTCTCAACATATAATACGCACTGGAAATCATGTACGAGGACATATTTGTTTTTTCATGTGACATGTTTTATCTCTTTTAGACTCCCATAATTTCTTCTAATACGCAATATATAGATGGGTCCGTTAGGAAAAGGGAACTGAAAAAGGGAGGGATGTGTGTGTGTCCAAACTGATTACCTTATGTGTGGTCGTGGCACGGTGTTACATGTAAAAGAAAATCACGGTCAGAAAACATATTATATACTCCCTCCGTTCGGAAAAGGATGTCACAAAAATGAACTAGACCATTTTTGTGACATCCTTTTCCGAACGGAGTGAGTACGATGTTGGCAATTATTTAAATTTGTTTCCTGCCATAGTCAACTCTTTTTTTTAAAGAAATGTCATGTAATTATGATATACAGAATAAATATAAAATATATGGCATAATGATCATGGTCCCACATGTCAGATACTTGTTAAGCCCCTAAATCATCATTTTGAGCTGGATGCAACTTATTAGACGAAAAACTGTGGCTAGCTGCAAAAGGTGTTTGTTTTCTGTGTTTTATGCAACTCTTGCACCAAAGGTTGGTGTTGTGTGCAATTTGCTCAGGCACTTTACTTAGAACGGCAGTATGATTGTGTTGGAGGAGGAGATCACGGCGGTGTGCCCGCAAAGAAAATGGCAAGTGGAGAGGAGATCTACTACGTGCACGACGGTGACCTTGAGTTAACCGTCGACTTCAGACTTTCAGAGGACTTAACTGAAGACATAAACAGTGGTGGTGCGATCGCAGCCCGCGGGACCCGGGAGACCTACATAAACTATGCGCGGAGACACCAAAGCTGGGCCCATGTGTCAGCGCGAGAATGTGGCGAGCAGCTGACTGTTCGCGTACTCTGGCTGGCGCCTCGCTTGGGGGGCTTGCGCGAATGTGCAATCCATCCATCCGTGGGTATCTTGTCCAGTTATGCGCCTTGGAATTTGGTAGTTGGATCCACATCCAACAGTACTGTGCCCCTGCGGGTATATTTTAATTCTGCAGTTTGAATGTTGGGAGAATATTTTACGCTGCAAGGACCGTACTACTTTGCTTTTACTGTACGAGTCGAATTGTGCATGACCTCTTTTTTTTTCGGATGAAGATTACATCAACCGAGCACCTTAGCACCTTACAGATAAGCCCAGAAACAAAGAAAAAAATACAACTAGGTCCTTCTGAGCTCCGGTGCCTTCTTCGTCGCGCAGCACGTTCCGCCGGCGGAACCCGCCGCCTTCTCCTCCATTAGACCTTGGACTGTGACGGGGATGTACCCTTCGGGTCCACTACTATTGGTATACCTGGTACGGCCCAGACGAAGACATACCTGGAGGCCCAAAAAAGTCCAAGAAGCTACAACTTGTAGTACAAGACAACAATTCATGTAAACCCTACCTGTCTCCCTTTATAAACCCAGGCAGGGGCACCCCCATTGGGGAGAGCCATACACAACCCGCATAGGCATAACGAGACCAGGTCTCACCACCACAATCGCCATTACGGCCACCATGTAATCTCATATCATTATAATCAGACAAGCAGGAGTAGATCTTTACCTCACAATGAGGGGCCGAAACTGGATAAATCCTTACTTGTCAGCCGTCCGATACTACCAGCGCCATCTTCTCTCTATACGAAACCCTAGGTACCGAACCATGGGATTTGCCGTGGTAACCCCACGTCAATTGGCGCCATCTGTGGGAAGAACGCGTGTTGGATCGCGGTTTCGACGGCTCCATTAACTTCATCGACAAATCTACATCGACAAACAACGGCCACTCGCTGCCATGGATCAGCGCCCGGAGGTTCATCATCAACAATCCCTTCGTGCGCGGCTGACGGATCGGCAAGATCGGAATTTTTGGGCGGCGTTCCGCGCCCAGGTCCGATCCAATCTGATAGCCGCCGGTCAAGGCGCATCCGAGTAGCATCAAGGCAAGACGTAACGCTCCGCGCGTGTGGTGTCTAGGATCCGGGTCTCAACTCGCAAAAGCCTGGATCAGCGATTTCCGCGGCGTCCAAAAATTCGAGTCGCAACTCGACAAAGTCTGCCGACGCAGCGGCGATTCGTGCGGAAGAGGAAATTCAATTTCAAAGAACATGCAGCTGATCGGCAGCCTCAAGGAAGCAGTATTTACATCCACTACGTGACCAGGCTGATCGGATCTTTTCTTATTCAATACGATCATCTATTTTGACTATTCTATATCTTAATTACTTTACTTAGATTTATTCATCCTCTGTGGCGCCCTGACCTGACTGTTATACAGTGATGCTGTGTGTCACCGGTTAAGCGATACAACCGGAGGTTACGGGTTTACCAATCCCCGGCCAAAACCTTTGGCAGGCATTGCTCGGAATAGATAATGGGCAACGCAACACCCCGATTGATGCCTTAACACAGGCACAACCCTCAATGCATAATAGAGAGACCAAGACTTGTGGAACAACTGGCACATCACAGACTCTACGACACAAATCATTATAGTTCAACTCTTATAATAGAGAAAGATAGCAAATGACAACCAGAGGTCACGGACCCAACATTACAACAAGCGGAAGCGAATTAGGTTGTCTAAACAACAAGATCCAACTTATGGCCTAAGAGGCCTACGAATAAATATCACAGCGCCAGCTGATCCGTGATATCCCAAGCTGCCACCTGGGAACCCCAGACTACTCGTCGACGTCCACAAAGAACCCACCTTGGAGGTCGGTGAAGTCCTCCTCTGAAACAAAACAAACGACGTTGAGTTCGACGAACTCGCAAGATTATATATAGAGCTTTAGCTCGATGAGGCTTTCAAAGTTATATGGTTGTTTTGCATAAAGCTGATTTTATTTATTAAAACATAACTCAAAGGCATCGACTATTCAGAGTATTTTCAAAAGAGGTAAGAAGTAACTCTATTCTTTCATCACATTTCTCAACATCCACCACTGTACCTGTTCATCAAAGGCACATCCCCGAATCACCCTCGAGGAAGCTCACCTTGCAATCTTGAAGTGGTACCTCTAGTACCCAGGTTTTAATCATTCCGTTCAAGTTATTCTATGATCTTATCGTCCTTTCCCAAGTTGTCCGTAACCGTGGACAAGGCTTTTCGAAAAGATTTAACCCTGCAGGGGTGTACAAATGTTTGCCACGCGTACCGTCCGGCCCATTACCTGCGCATTAGCTCTCTTCCTTGGAAAGCCGGCTGGGTGGGAGCGGTGTCGACTTCTCCCTCCTTAAGGACCTTCCAGGATCATCAGTGGCGGTAGGACTGCCAGGATCACAACACCCCGCCCCACGGCCACTCATTTTCCTAACACCACCATCCTCATACCAAAATCTCAGCCACCAACTCACGCACGCGCAAATGGAAGCTCAAACTAGAGGACCCTGGCTAGCCCCGCTCGAGTTATTTAGTCTATGAGGGTTCCTGCAATTGCATAGGCCTCACGCATGGTTGCACGCTCAGTCTTGATTCGGGAGGTAAAGAACTCGCACCTAGGCGGCGAGAACGAGACAAAGCATCACAACCACAGTGGCCTCTCGTCCCAACCTTTAAGCATCTTATTACCTGTTACCACACTTCTCCACATCATCTGAACATTTCACGCCTGTTTCCAACATGAGATATCCATCGGACGGATAACAATTTCCTAAGCATGGCTAAGCATCGACATAGCATAGTTTAGTATCTCAGGCCAACAATACAAACCTATGGATAATAGGAGGGAAACAGGTATTGGCATCGGAAACTTAATGCAACTATAGGATACTCTAATCCAATAAAATTGACATTTGGAACCGCATGCAATATTATAGTGGAGAAAATATTTGTCGAAACATAGGATAAGATATGCTCAGAGGGGGATTACGCTTGCCTGGATCAACGTGCGGGTAGTATGGCTCTTCACGATACTGTGGGGGCACTTCCCCTCCTTGATCTACCGATGCACAAACAATACCGGAGAGGAACAATCAAAACCATGGATAACATCGGTGCAATGCGCAAACACATGATGACATGACATTTTAAATCCCCGAGATGAGGATGATTCAAGCTATTCAACTTTAACGGAGTTCGGATGCTTAACGGTGCATCACGAATCTACCGGGGAATTAGGTCATGCAGCATATTTACTCGTTAAAATGGAGAGGATGAACCCTATCGTTATCTTGCATATGATTGTCATGATCATGAGAAGATGCAGAGTTGTGTGATTAAGCGAGAACAAGTAATACTACACAACGCATCGAACAAATTGTTGAGGGGAAAGGAGGTCTTTCAGTTTAACTAGGAGGCAGAAAAAGAAACATGCCAGCGGTACTACCGCTAGGGTCTTCAACGTTCGAACCAGTCAGTCAACGGTCGTCTTCCTTCTTCGCGAAACCCACGCTCCCGGTACCAGTTGGTACCGCTCGAGGTACCGCTGGTGGTACCGCTCAAGGCCTCCGAACACACTTTTCGGCGGTACCGGCGACGGTACCTGCACTGTTCGCCAGGGAGCAGCGGTACTACCGCTTATTCCCGCGGTACTACCGCTCACTGGCAATTTTTACTCATTACAACGAGTATCGCCGCACCTACTCCGGCGAGTCTACGGCGAGAGAAAGGGAGAGGGGAAGGGGAAGAGGGTGCGCAACGGCACGGGGTGCTCACCCTGAGCACGTGGAAGGCGACGACAATGTCGGCGGTGGACCGGAGCTGCGGAAATCGCATGGCGGAGCGGCGCGGTGGTTGGCGACGAACTTGGACGGCGGCGGCGATTCAGGGAGCTCCGGTTCGATTCCGTTGGTGGAGAGGAGGAGGACGGCGCGACGGAGCGAGTGGTGGTCGGCGATGTACTCGGAGCTGCCTCAGGCGACGGCGACGCGGCGTGAACGGCGAGCTCGGGCGCGGCTCCGTGGAGAGGACGAGAGAAGAGGGGAACAGGGAGAAAAACGAGGGAGGGAGCAGGTGGGGGCTGGGCGGCTCGCTCTTCTCGCAAAGGAAGGCAGAGGAAGGGGCCCCCAGCGCGAGCAGCGCCACGGCGTCGAGCTGGTCCGGCGGGAGCTGCTGCTGCGGTCGCTACAGCACGAAGAAGAAAGGGTTTTTGCGAAAACCCCTCGCTTACCTTTTTACCATCACAGATAGGTCCTCCTCAAATTACAAAGAAGCCCTTTTCTGTTACTTTTAAAACCAGTAGTACTTCCTTGATTTAATTGGGGCAGTTAAACATTTTTAAAAATTATGAAATAATTTGTGTAGCCTTTTTATACCATGTGGGAGCTCCACAAAAATTGGTGCCTAAAAAATAAAATGTTTTGAACCACTTTTGTTTAGAGGGGTTGGATAGGGTATTTTGCTAAATTCAAAAGTGTTGCTCCTTTAACAATTTGGAGCAAGTGCAAAATATTGTTTTGGAGCTCTTGGAACTCACTTGACAAATAGTAGATGTCGAAGTAATTTGTTTTGCAACTTTGAATGCTTTCAATGTGGTGAAGGTTGTTAGAGCAAGTTTGGCATTTGTATTTAAATGATGCCAAACCATTTGTTTAAGTTGTTTAGCAATTCAATATGGATGCCATGATGCAAAATGAGGATACAAAAGTGAAAATTTGGTACACAAATTTAGGTTCACAGGTTTGGGCTGTTACATCCTCCATGTACATGCATGTTTACCTTGTATTGCATGCCCGTTTGGAGCCATGGAGTCATGCTGGCGCGTCGACCGCGGACACAGATGACCACGCGGCGACCAGACCGAGCACCCGACCTCGGCGAACAGCAGAAGCAGCCAGGCTTACCATCGCATGCATGCGTGGACTTTGCGGCCAGCCTGCACACATCCATGGATTGACAGCCTTTTTCTTTCAATTAGCTTTTCATCTCTTTCGTATACTGCTTTAAACTATCTTTGCATATTTTATTTCATGTACTAATCAATTGGATCAGCTCCAGCAAATCAGGTCAAATTGGCAACCGCATCCATTGCGGTTAACCCGACATCCTCGTCGACTTCTACGACTATCGTCGACCCACTGCGGACATCTTCGACGATTTGACAGCCGCGCCCTCCATGGCTCGGACTCGACGGAGTTCACGGCTCGACTGTCTCGGTGTTCATGGCTCGGCAGCCTCTATGACAACTCGCTGGCGTCAACGCCCGCAACTCAACAACAACAAATTCATCGTACAATTACGCTGCGTCAACTCCAGTCCGCCGCGTCGTCTCTCTCCGCCTCATCGACCACCACGGCAACAATCAACATCGGCACAGAAAGCCTGCTCCCTAGATGGGCACTACATACCCTCGGGGGCTGGCACTCGACATCAACAACGACACCAGCTTCGACCACGCGTACCCGACAGACAGTCGACTCGGGAAGAGGGCGTCGTATGCACACGCACCCAACACTCGGGGGTTGGCGTTTCGTCATCGACAACAAAAGCATTGTCAAGGCATTCGGTCAGACGACTCCGGTGCCTTCTTCGACGCCGCCTTGCTGACTCGACAAGATGGACTCGGGGGCTGAGCGTTACAGCCGCCATGTCGACCCCCTTCGCCGCGCAACTCCACTCCTGGCACTCGGGGGCTGCGCCATATTAACTACACAATTACCTCGGCCGCACCCGACACTCGGGGGCTACGCCGTACATGCACAATTTACATCGGCCGCACCCGCGCCGCGTCGACTCCCTGCACGATGCGTCGACTTCGTCCGCTGCATCGACTCCTCCAGAATGTATTCTCCCAATTATTACATTGGTTATTTGTTAATAATTGCTATATGTTTTAAACATGTGTGCGCATGTACGAGAACCAAGACTTGACACCAACAAGATGGCGGTCGGCTCTCGACTCGCCGACGAGCATAATCGACACCAAACGCCCGGGGGCTCGACGTCACCGTCATCGCCCACGCGTCACCCAATCGAATCTACAACGACCGCGATCAGCGTCAGCAGTACCGGCATAGAGATCCCGGTCCCTAGAAGGGCATCATGTGCCCTCGGGGGCCGGCGCTTCATCATCAACGACAAACAACAACTTCGTTGCTCCGCCCGACATGACGACTCCGACGCCTTCAACAAACTCCGCCGCGGCACAACCCCGTGACGTCGACTCCGTCCACTACGACGTCCATAACTCGACAAACTTCTACAACCACTTTGACGAGTCGACCTCGACACTCTACAGATTTCCATCACTCATGAACAGCTAAGTCAATTTCATATTTTATTTCTTCAATTCTAACATGTTTCGGTTGCATCCAACACTCGGGGGACGCTCTTCGCCGCACAACTCCGCCGCGTCGACTCCGGTCCACCGCGTCGACTCCCTACACAGCTCAACTCCGCCGCGTCGACTCCGGTCCGTCGCGTCGACTTCTTCCGGCTAAACACTGCAAGACCTTGGCTGCACCCGATGCTTTAGGGCTGCGCCGCACAGGCCGTAACAAATTCGCCTATGCCGCACCCGATGCTCAGGGGCTGCGCCGCACAAGCCGTAACAAATTCGCCTTGGCCGTACCCGATGCTCGGGGGCAGCGCCGCACTGGCCGTAACAAATTTGCCTCGACCATGCCTGACACTCGGGAGGGCACTCGCCATCGGCTCGCATGATACTACAGCACTTGCAAGATACTCGACCAAAACAAAAGGAAGGCAAATTGAGCCTATGCCCAACTACAAATAGTTGCACATCGCCTCGGGGGATACTCCCATCGGGAGCACTGCCGCGCACCCGATAAAACAGAAGTCAGCAACATTAAGTTGTCCAAAAACGAGCAGTCGAAGCTTACTCGATTCAGATCAAAGTTTACTCGACTTGGCTGCTTAGCCCTATGCAAATATCGATCACAATTTCCCGAGATGCGTCCACCGCATATACCTCGGACGCTGCATGCACAATGAACAGGTAAGACCCGCCGATCCGTCGAGCTGGGCCGGGGCTCGCTCCAGCAGCGTTTGCCCTGCAACTTTTCATGTCAACGGACATGAAGAAAATCCTGGCGGACGCGTTAGGTCGCAAAGTTATGCTGCAGGGCGGCTCTGTAAGACCTCCGCGGCCTGAGTCGGACCTGACCAGCTTGTTCCAGGTTCGAGTCCGGGGACTCGGGCTTGAAGTAGGCTAGTAAGGTTTTGCCCGGAAGTGCAGTTAACTGGTCCCGATCCGTCGAGTGTACCAGACCTACTATGCCATAATCTCTAGGTAAAACAAACAAAGCATTAGTCGTCGTATATTTCGACTCAGCATGCACAATCGAGACAATCTCGACTCAAAAATACATAGCAAAATTCATGCAAAACATCAGTCGACGTATTACCGACTCAACATGCACAATCGAGGCAATCTCGACTCACATATACTTAGCGAACAAAGAACAAAACGGCGCATTGTCGGCATACAGAGTCCACAGGAAAGCAAGCAGATGAGTCCCTGCTCGACTCTTCGAGTCAACCAGTCACTCGGGGGCTACTCCCATCGGGAGCGCTGAGCGCGCACCCGACGTACTACCAAGTCAAAAGCACCAGACAACGCAGCAACGGCGTGAAGATTGAACCCAAGTTGAGCACCTCCTTGGACAACGCAAATTTCATTGAATACTCCCATCAGGAGCGCACTCGCCGCCGGCTCGAGTGCTACGTAATTCTCAAAGTAGGGTTCTCTATAGCCCGCGCCGGATTTATCAAAGTCGGGTAACCCGCACGGATTTCTCAAAGTCGGGTTCGCTATAGCCCGCACCGGATTTCTCAAAGTCGGGTTCTCTATAGCCCGCACCAGATTTCTCAAAGTCGGGTTCTCTATAGCCCGCGCTGGATTTCTCAAAGTCGGGTTTTCCTTACACCCGCATCTAATTTATTAATATTGGATTTCTTACACCTAAACTGGATTTCTCTGGAATAATTCAACTCACAAAGCATGGATAATACAATCATCACATGGTCATCAATGTACCCGACGCATCAACTACACCAACTCGACATGCTGTTATGAGTCTCTGCCCGATACTTCGAATCGACCAGACACTCGGGGGCTACTAACGGGGATGACCCTTCGGGTACCCTACTATTGGTATACCTGGTGCGGCCCAGACGAAAACATACCTGGAGGCCCAAAGAAGTCCAAGAAGCTACAACTTGTAGTCCAAGACAACAACTCATGTAAACCCTACCTGGCTCCCTTTATAAAGACAGGCAGGTGCACCCCCATGGGGGAGAGCCATACACAACCCGCATAGGCATAACGAGACCAGGTCTCACCACCACAATCGCCATTACGGCCACCATGTAATCTCATATCATTATAATCAGACAAGCAGGAGTAGGTCTTTACCTCACAATGAGGGGCCGAACCTGGGTAATCCTTGCTTGTCAGCCGTCCGATACTACCAGCGCGCCATCTTCTCTCTATACGAAACCTTAGGTACCGAACCATGGGATTTGCCGTGGTAACCCCACGTCAGACTGGGAGGAGCCCTCCGGCGGCCAGGAAGTCAACGGCACTCGGCACCAAAGCGCCTCCATCCCGCACCACGACCAGCGCCAACTCGGTCAACACCATCTTCATGAAGATCTTCAGGTTCCAGCTCCGCCATCACGAACGCCGGCCCGAGGGAAAGCACGCCGCGGCTCCAAGAAGCGGCGAACGCGCTGGGGACGGCAGATCTGCCAAGAGCCTCCACCGGAGCACCCAGAGCAGAGGAGAGGACCGCCGTCGACAAAAGCCTCTCCGGCCACGCCGCCACCTCCACGGCGCCACCGGCAAGCACCCCACGTACACCTAGGCTATGTACACGCCGGGATCCGTTGATTCCCCGTCCTCCCGCCGCCGGAGCGGCCGCCGGAGGGCGAGGAATCCGACGAATCGCCGGCGGCGAGCTGGTTCGCACGGGTTCGCCCAAAAATCGCCTCCTTTTCACTGTAGATGGGGAAAGGAGGAGAGGTCGCATGACTTCTTTGTTGAATGCGTATTTCTTTTGTGAAGGATTCTTGTTGCCGTAGAGCAGCACAGGATGGATGCACAGGCACAGCGGCTAGATCTGTTTTTTTCAATGGAGCAGCAGTGAGAGGATGATGCGCCGCTCATTCTGTTCGGCCATTTTCAGCCCATGAAAATCATTCAAGATAGGCTCGCTGCAAACTGCGACTAGCTTCACCGGTTTTCCTGAACGATTGACCGCTCCATCAGCATTGCCATTCGCCATGCCCTCTCGTGGGGCAGCAGCTGCAATCTTTCGGGATGCAGAAGGAAATTTCTTGGGAGCTTCAGCCATTGTCATGTCAGGGATGTCGGATCCAAGTACGCTAGAAGCTCTAGCTTGTAGGGAAGCTGTAACGTTAACCCAGGACATTGGTGTTAGCAAGGCATGCCTCGGCCGGGGGTCACTGATGCTTCTGACAGTCCGGTGGCAGGTTTGAGGCCTCTCCTTGCAGCTCAAGCTGAGGCTCTGAGCACTGAGCTACATGCCATGTTCACAGCTCAGTTGGAGGAGGTGTTCCTGCCCCTTCGCGAGTTGGTCGCCGCTGTGCAGGGTTGGTCTGAGCAAGTCTCGGGCCTTTGGGAGCTGATGGAGGCAATTGGTGGAAGGCTTGCTTTGGTCGAGGTTGTCGATTCGGCGGTGCTCGACGTGACCAATGGCAGCTCTGTTTGTGCGGCTGATGGGGTGTCTGATGGTGTGATTCCGCAGTCTGTGGATGACCCTCCTGATTTAAACTTGGTCCTACCGGAGATGGTGCTTCAAGGCGTGGAGGAGCAAGGCAAGGTTGATGAAGTTGGGGCTTCTTACAAGAGCTTGGAGCTGACTGAGGTGGATTCGCTTGCTAGTTCAGTTGGTGAGGTGCCCGTAGAGCTGGCTGGCTGCGAGGTTGAGCGTTTTGGGTCCTACTCTCCCAGGGGTGTGAGCCTTCCCGCGTCGGCGCTTGCCCTGGATTCCACCTTCATGCCTTTTGTTGCTTTGGAGCACGTTTCCCCTGTGATGCAGGGGCCCTCGATGAAGGATCTTGGAGCGGAGATGTCTTTGGCATTGGAGGAGTTGGAGAGTTCTCACACCCTTAGCCCGGAGGAGAAGATCGCGAAGGTGTTGGCTCAGTATGAAGCGATTGATCCACAGGAGAAGACCTTGCCTGCTTCGATGATGGAGCTCTGTCGTGAGATTACTGACATGCCCAAGGCCAAGCAGCTTCGGATGGATGTTCCCTCTTTGCCCGAGCGACGGAGCATCCGGTTGGACAAGAAGAACAAACAGTGAGTCATTCCAGTTGCCAACCGAGCCGAGTTCAGATTGGCAGAGTCTTTTGGAGAACTTCCGAAGGGACATGTATTGAAGAAAGGCTCCGAGAAAGATGTGCAAGACAAGATGAAGCCTTATCTTCGTTTGTGCAAGCAGCCAGCTTCGCCGACGGCGCTCCAGGCAATTCGTGAGATGGTACAAGTTAATGGTTAGTAGCTGCACTCATTTGGCTAGGCGCAAGCTCTCCCTTTGTCGGGTGAGTGATCTCCGGGTGGTGTTGCTTGGTGTTGCCGATTACAAGGTGTCCCCGTTGGAATTGGGCCTAGGGAGTTTTGTTTTCGGCTCCGATGATGTGACTTAACTCCTTTTATAGCGTGTTGCGTGGTTTTCGCCGGTTCACGTAATTAACCGTGCTTTGTATGGGTTTGGGTCCGGTTTCCCCTTCTAAACTGGATCAATTCTTTCTTCTAATAATGCAATGGCAGAACTCCTGCCGGTTACAGTAAAAAAGCAAGGCATGCATTGCTTCGGACTGCACGAGCATAATTCATGATATCAGAGATGGAAGCCGAGGCAAGTATGGAACGGTAATTTCTGAAATCCTGCGCAGACGAGATGATCTAGAGCATGTTGAATTCAAGCATGAGATGAGGGAGTCAAACCGGGAGGCACATGATATCGCTAAAGGGGTTTGGGGTCGGCATGTCTGGCTGATCCAACCACCGAACTTTGTAAATATACCTATGATTATTCAGTAATAAAGTCTGGTGTTTCGCTCCAAAAAAAAAAACCTCACCGGTTTTATATCTGCAAAAAAAGGTTCACTGGTTTTATGCGGCAATGACAGCATGAAGGTTGTCACCTTCGTTGTGCATATGCTAGAGATAGTCACAGAAAACATCTAGAAAAAATTGATATATCATGATTAATCGGATCTCTCACACAGAAGAATCAACTGGAATGTTACTTACAATACATTAGGAGAAACAAAAAAAAGTAAGATAGTTTTTCACTATATGCGTAGTACCTCCATCTTCTTTCTTTGTAGGAGGAGAGCAAATATGCCTGAGAAGGGCAGAGACACTGAATGCAACAATTGATTTTCCACAAAATGGTTTCACATGGTAGAGACAATATATAGAACGCATTGTGCTTCAAGAGTATCAACATTTTATTTACTATTAATCTCATACTAATCTGGGAGCACTGGAGACCTGATCGAGCTCGTCACACCAAACACGGCCGATGAAGCACGAATTCAGTGAGATGGTGGATTTTACCACGAGAGCAGTGTGCTCTCGCAACCACACCTGGAACCGAATTTGCTCCCGAAGATCTTCGCTGCCACTTCGCCACCAACATCTACCCACGACGCGGCCCCGAATAGGGAGGGAGATTTGGGATTTTACCGGATAACCGAACCAACCTTGCTCTGCTAATGGAATCGCCGTCCAAAAAGATTGCATAGGCTCTTATACCCTTGAAAGGACTGAACAATATAGACAGGAAATCAAACGAAAATTATAGGGAATTGCTCATATCGCAAAACCCGTGACCCCTTTCCCACCCTCCCACCACCGCATTTCCCCTCCAGCTGCAGTCTGTTCTCGAACTCAAGACATGCGAGCTCCATCCATTTCGAGGCCAGTGACTCGGCTCCAATCCAATCACCGACTCTTCTATGTGCAACAGATCACCATCAGGTTATGCTACCTCTCCCTTCCCACTCTCTCCTTCTCCCTGCTCTTCCTCCATCTAGCTGCAGCCTGCTGGGCAACGACTAGCTCCACTCCAGTCACAACTATGAGTCTGCTTTGTTTATAGTTATGGTACGTCTCTCCATCTCCCCGCTCTTCCTCCCCATGCTTTGGGCTCTGTTTGTTATGCCCTGTTTTTTCTGAATATCTGATGTACATGTACAACCTGTTGCCCCGGTGTTATATATAATGTTGCAACTTGCATGCTTGTAGTGTTCATTTTTTAGTGCAGATTGTTGCCAATGGTATTTATAAATTGCTACTCGCTGGTGCTTTCGTAGATCAGAAGCTAGAAGAGATTGGAGAAACTTACCTAGAACCATAAGTTGAACTCAGATAAGACTGCTCCTCCTCTTCATCATCATCCTCGTCGATCTTGCGCTCTTCGTTGACCTAGGTTGGCGCATATAGTGAAAAACTATCTGACTTTTTCTGTTCCTCCTGACATTTTCAGTTGATTCTTGTGTGTGAGTCATCTGATTAATCGTGACATATCAAATTCTTTTAGATATTTTTTGTGACTATCTCTAGCATATGCACAGCAAAGATGCCAGCTTTCACGCTGTCTTCCCACGTAAAACCGGTGAAGCTAGTCGGTCGTCTACACCGAGCCTCGCTTGAACGAATTGCATGTGCTGGAAATAGCCAAGCAAAATGAGCAGCCCATCATCATTTGCTCACTCCTAAATTTATAAAACAGTCTAATCACTTCTGCTGTGCAGCCTGTGCTCCAGCGGCGAATCCAAATCTCAACAACAAGAATTCTTCAGAAAAGAAATATTGCACATCAACAAGAGCTCATGCACAATTCGAACTCGAGAGTAAAATATTCCTCACATTCAAACTACAGAGTTGAACTATTCATCTATGGGAAACTGCAGTGGATGACACCGATTCGCCGCCACAGCTGGTCTTGCCCGGCTAAACCTTGCGAGCTTTGTTATTTTTGCCAGTAACGGGAGATTTGAATAGTTGCCTGAAACAGGAGTTCACAGGTGACGGGGACGCAATTCTAGTCGAGGAACCATCATATCCAACCATCACCCTGGCGATCTCCTCCTTACCGTCCTATACGATGGGAGGGTTCACTATATGTTAAAATCTTTTGGTATACATCTTCTCAATATGTAGTGAGCACAGTTATGTAAATGTAAATATTGTGGGTACCTTTCTTGTATTGTAATGTAAATTAAATATACATTTACATTATGTTGTCTACATAATTTTGTAAGAAAACAATATTAGTTTTTATGTATAGACATACGCTAAAAATTGAAAATAATTGTAGGACTCCTCATTTTTGCCGTTGAATTAAGACTTAATTATCTTTAATATTTTGTGAGACATATATATTGAGTATATAATCTAACAAATATCTTAATAGCGGGTTGTAATGTATAAATACGTAAAAAAAATTATAGAAAGTTCTATAGTAGAAATTGAATGGTTAGCTTGACTCTGTCTTACAAGTTGCATTGGGTTCAATAATAATCCCACAACACGTGCATTTTAAACACTTAAACTAACCACCAATGATCAAAATGATTTGATCTGTTAGGCTCGTCAAAATGTGTTTGCTATTATCCAGTTCAAACAACTTCTCATGTAAGTTTCTCAAATATAAATTAATGCATAATGTTAAATTGGAAACTTAGTTATCATTGCTTCACTACACCCTATAGGGCTCTCACTGCAGAGCGAGACTAACGGTCCAATTAAACTTGCCAATTTTGACCAGGTTGTGTTTTTGTATGGGATGATATGTTTTTTCTATGATATACACGGTTTGTTGTGAACAAGTGCCACCTATCGCGGCAGCCACGGGTGCCAATCATTTTGTTGCTGAAACACCGGGTGCAGAACATCATATGGATGTGCTACGTCACTTGGTGCTACATCGTCCTTTCGCTAGTCATCATTGCCGTCGGCATTGAAATGCTCATTATGTTCACACTGTACCACCCAAAGGCACAACTCCCTAATCTGAGCATTGAGTTCTCTCGGGTATGGGCTTTGCCCCTAGCGGACTTTTGTCTATAGTTTATTTTTCTTCGGATGTATCAAAGTGTATACCTGCATACATGTATTAATTTGTTTGGGGGACAGGGCAGTCGTCCCTCTGCCCCATCATGTATATCGAAGGTTGAGGTCGGGGGGGGGGGGGGGGGGGGGGGGGGGTCAGAGCATGAGGAGGGGAGTAGTATTGGCTTACATGTTAAGACGGGGATCACTGACTCGGATGCTAAGGAGGAGGAAAATGATCATGAGGAGGGGAGCAACTTCATATGCTAAGGACGAGGATGATGCGTCAGAGCATGAGGGGGAGCAACACCCGCTCAGATGCTAAGGCACCACGATTTCAAGTTTCCACCAACCTAAAATTACTAAAGGTGCTCCTAAAAGATTATGCTAGTTTCGGTTCAGATTGCCCAAACTCCTCGAGTCCTAGTAAACATGCCAGGAGGCGGAGAGGAACAATCTAAGCGCGACTACAACTCTACGAGTATAGGTGAGACGAATTCAAGTATTCGATTCCATGTAGCACGTCGCTTGCGCGGATGAAAACGGAACACAAAGATGCAGAGAGTTAGCACGGTTTCTTGATTTTTAGGGAGATGTATGTTGTACCCTAGGTTTTCCTTCCAAAATACATAAAGATACAGTTTCTATGTGCGTTGCCGTGTAAGCTTTTTGCTCCTTTTCCTCCCTGGTGTCACCACTCGCCAGTAGCGTCGCGCAAATCGGATTGCCAAACCTTGAGATATCATGCTGGAGATTTATTGTGTGTTATATTAGACAATGTTAATGTGGTGTCCATGCTCGTGAGACGCAGCGTGCCTCGCTCGCTTTTTTGAATCAAAACTCAAAAGCAAGGTGGCGAACAAAGATGCAAATGTAAGATAGGAGGGATAGGCAAAATCAGCGTAACATATACCAGTTATCTTAGTTTCGCATCCCTAGCGGCGAAGGGTACCATCCATTCTGAAGAAAAGTCTAATCACCCTAATTTCAACCATACTGGTCCCAACCCATCCACTCATGACTTCTACTTTTTCCCCATATGTATGTTAGAGATCAATAATTGGCTCGACAAAATACTAGTCTTCGTTGCTGATGTATCGATGATATTTTCCTGCTTTGTTATGTGACTACATTACACCGAATTAAGTGTCCAACTAAATAGCTAATCCTAGACTGTTTCCATTAGAGTTCCCTGTGTCATCCCTCGTGCGCTGTCACCCATCCTCCTCCTCCTTTTTCTTCTTCTTCTTCTTCTTCTTCTTCTTCTTCTTCTTCTTCTTCTTCTAGATGAAGCAGCTAGGAAATCTAGCATTCAACTTTGGTTGCAAGACTCTACTTAAAAAGTAATTGACTATTTCTTTCAATAGAAGATGCTCGAGCTCAAGTGTCTAGGACAAAATAAGCCACGCCATTACCAAAAAAGAATCTTAGCCTTATTCTACATCGCCCAAATCTACACATCGGTCTACAACAGCCACGCCAAACAGAAGTGGCAATTCCCCTCGCCATTGGCAAAGCTCGTAGTTGAAGGAACGGTGGGGCACTCCTTTGTGTCAGATCGGGGCACCGATTAATTTGGTCGCTTAGGCATGCACATCGGCGCGCCATAGGTGGTGGATCTGGTGAGTAGCGAGCGAGGCCTTTGACAGGCGGAGTGACAACATATCTTGTAGCATGCATCGCGTCCCCGTTGGGCATGGATCCAAGCTGGATGACGCATGCTGATCATTTGGCGTCATTGTATTGCATAATTAACAAAATCATGGCTATGTGTAGAATGGCGAATCTACATAATGACTGTGTTGTCAGATGACAATACAAAATTTGGTGAGCAGAAAATCCTAACTATGGATACACCGTTTGTATTGACCCTTTTTTTTTTCAGTTTTGACATCACGAGCTGCTATTCCTAGCTCCCCCGTTATATGTGTATACATGATGCAGAAACTGGGGAATATGCCATTAAAAAGATATTTAAAAAGTTATATGATGAAATTAAACTAGAATGTGATGTGGATGCAGTCAAAACGAAAACAATAACGATGAGAAAGTGAAATGCCAACAACTTGGATTGCTGGTAACGACGTGGTTGTACCCCGTTCGTGCTTAGTAGGTAAGCCACGGAGATTTATTGTGTGTTATATTAGACAATGTTAATGTGGTGTCCCATGCTCGTGAGACGCAGCGTGCCTCGCTCGATTTTGTGAATCAAAACTCAAAAGCAAGGTGGCGAACAAAGATGCAAATGTAAGATAGGAGGGATAGGCAAATCAGCGTAACATATCCCAGTTATCTAGTTTCGCATCCCTAGCAGGGAAGGGTACCATCCATTCTGACTAGAATCTGATTGCATTGGTAACCGGAAGCTTGGAAGCATCCATTCGCCCAGCGACGGAGCAGACGTGCGAATGGGGTAAAGCCGAGGCAATACACGTGAATGGCAAAGAATAGCAACGCACGCACAACGTTGTGCCGTTCAGCAAGAAGCCCCGCTGAAGATACTTTATTATGTGATAGTCTAGTACTACGTAGAAAACAGTTGGCCAGCATCTGTGATCCATCCTGAATTGGCTAAAACGCCGAGGAGGATCAGATCAGGGTACACTTGCTATAAATCGGAGACAGAAAGGAGTGTGGATATGTTTAACTAGACAGAGAAAGCATTGGTTAGGTGCTTGCTTTAAGGCGTGCCCTTCCTTTTCCTTGTGTTCCTCCTATATTCTACATTTCTACTCCTAGACATATAGCATGGTCTCACGATAGTACTAATCATTTCGAAGACTGCTGTTTCCGTTATAAAAAATAATAGAAAATGTGCCGTCCACGTTCGAAAAAAAATCATTTCTTTCCGCCGGTGGGCGCCAGGCCAGCCCAAAGCTGCGTACAAACCCCATTAATATGATTACTTTTATTTTCATGCGGCGTGGTGAGGCCCGGTGCCGACTGAAAGCAAGTGACCAACAACTCCAAAAGTGACCACCGATCGATCTGCAGGAGAGACGATGAATTGGGAACCGGTTGAAGTTTCAGGGTAGGAGGAGCATGTGAGTGAGTGAGGGAGGGAGCATGCGCCCACTTGGCAGGCATATGTAGGGATCTGCGTGGGTACGTTCTCGCCTAGTCATGACGGCGCCTCGCGAGTACTTTGGTCCAGGCACTTTACTTGGAACGGCCGTATGATTGTGTTGGACGAGGAGATCACGGCGGTATGCCCGCAAAGAAAATGGCAAGTGGAGAGGAGGTCTACGGTGACCTTGAACAACTGAAATTTGTTTCCGAACCAACTTGCCAAGACTGCAAACAGGTGGGCCAGAGTGCACCGATCGAGCGTAAATTGTGGGGTGCGATCGCAGCCAGCCGGGAGCATCAATTATGCACTGGGCCACCAGAGCTGGGCCCGTGTGTCAGGCGCCGGGCGGGAGCATCAATTTTTTTTTCATTTTTGAGGGGAATGTGGCGAGCAGCTGATAGGGTTTTACATTCAGCAATCTGACAGGGCCTGGCTAGTTAATAGTGGCTCCCTAGTGTCCTCTGCCTGGGCTTGTGCGATGCGATGGATCCATCCGTGGGTCTCTTGTGCAATTGCAGTTGTGCGCGTTGGGATTTGGTAGTTGGATGGAGCCACAGACGACACAACTGTGCGCCTGTTGGTAGGAGTATATCCGAACGGCCATGAGTGAATAGTTTAACTCTCGAGTTTTAATGTTGGAGGAATACTTTACTCTGGAGTAGTACGTCCACCTGTGCATGAGCTCTTTTTTTTTTGAATTTAACTGTGCATGAGCTCTTGTTGAATCTTGAATGTGCAGTAGTATTTCTTTTCAAAGAATTGGATTCGCCGTGGGAGCACAGGCTGCAAAGCAGCAGTGATTAGGTTTTCTTTAATGGAGCAGGAGTAGGCAGATGATGGGCCGCTCATTCCGTTTGGCCATTTCCAGCCCATTCAAATCATCCGAGAGAGGATCGGTGCAAGACTGTGCCTGCAGGTCCGGTGGCATTCTGTCATGCGGCTTTTAACCCTGTGGTGGACGCAAATATTGCTGGCCTGGGGATTTTCTTGCAAGACCCTTCTCGGAAGATCAAACTCTTCATCAGTGTTGTTTCCTCCTCTGCCTCTTCGGTTCTGCAAGCTGAAGCGCAAGCCCTTCACTTGGTTGTTCAGGTGGTGCAGGCACTAGACTGGTCACGTGTCTCATTCCTCTCGGACAACAAGGTGCTAGTTGATGCGGCGATGGCAGATAACTTGCTTTCTGGGGCAGGCCACTGGTCAATCAGACCACTTCTTGCTGACATTGCTAATCGCAGGAGAAGCCACTCTGAACTAATTCTCAAGGTACCACGTGATGAGAACAAGGCGGCACACGCGCTGGCTAAGCGCGCCTTTCGGGATCGCTTTGATTCCCGCAGCTTGTTTAGGTGTAAATCGAACCTCTTGTTTCCCTCTCTATGCTCTTCTAAGTCGAAACTCTGTAATCTTTAGTTTCAGTTTTCTAGACTACAGGCGGTTCAGTGCCTGGGATGTATCTTCAGTCTTCCGTTTGGTTGTTGATGAATAAAAGCCTCACCTTATCAAAAAAAAAAAACTAGCTTCACAGCGGGAGCTGCTAGGACTATGAGCCTGTTCGGTAGGCTGCAGCAAGTGCAGGCAGACCCAAACCCGTCAGATGCAAAGTCCACATGATTGATAGCCTGAGTAGGTATTGGGTCAGGTCAACACGCACATTAAATCACCTTGGTCAACAAAAAACCACTCGGGTTCTTTTCTCGAGGAAACCTTGCTCTTACTTCATATTCTTCCTTCTAATCAGTGTTACACTACTCGATTCAAAATAAGTTCTACACCAAAATGATGTGAACTGATGATGTGGTTCCATTCTGACAATCGTTTCCGACTTTCGTTTACTGTTAAGTTCTAATTTCGTGTTCATGTTTGAAGAATTTTTAGATAAATTTCGTCAAATTAATCACACACGGTTGACCGTTTGAAATTTTGTTTTAGGAATAGATTCACCTTGTCATTTCACACAACTCTCGTGTTGTAAGTTTTGCCTTTCAATGATCGTAGATGAATAGATCTTGTACTATAAGAATGCGTATTTAGACTGCACTTGGTTTACATGTCTTATTCAATCTCCGCTCAACTGCCCGCTCGCTGTCATGTTTTGTAGCAGCAGTTAGTAGGTTCTGCCGTTATTCATGGTGTGTTTGTGTGTCTCACCTATCTCTCTGTGGGCTGCGTTCCCATCGCCGCCGTTCAAAGCTATTGCAACTCTGACCGCCGTGGTGCGCTAATTACTGAACCTGTTCATGGTATCGCTGGCATATGCAGTCGTCGGCAACCTCTGCCGCCCGCGCCGTCGTCATGCCGCTCATCATGGGTGTCACATAGACATGTGTCAAATGTGGTGGTGAGTGATAACTACACCTAAGTCAAAAGATGTGAGAGTAGTCATCACAAAAAACATAGCATGTTCTTTGGTTGAGCTGTACACA
Source organism: Poa pratensis (assembly GCA_947311845.1). Taxonomy (NCBI): domain Eukaryota; kingdom Viridiplantae; phylum Streptophyta; class Magnoliopsida; order Poales; family Poaceae; genus Poa; species Poa pratensis. The sequence continues at coordinate 46,777,120 of CAMZMU010000046.1, forward strand.
CCCGGCCAGGCTGAAGTTCATGCAGGATAGCAAACAACATCCACATCATGGTTTTAGGGGTGGCTCTGTCCGGGCAGGCCCTGGCTAGCCTGCCCCAGCGAGCCCAAAAGTCAACAGAGGCAACCAAACACGCCCTATATGTCACACGTTAGCGGCGCGCGACGCACCCGCCGCCTGAAGGAGACCAAAATGGGTTCGGCCCATTTACTTCCGGTTCGTTGCTGCCTTCGCTGCTCCAACCGACAAATCCTATTTGCCGCTCTTTGCGGCGCGAGGCGCGAGAGGCTCGTGCCGCACACACCCATGCCGCATTGGGCCGGCCCAGTTCGTGTTTTTTCTCTTATCCTTTCTGTTTTTTCCTTTTTCTTTTATTCTTTTCTTTTTTTGTTTCTTTTTTTTCAAATGTGTTTTTTTGAAAAAAAAATCAGATTCAAAAATTTGTTCAGATTCAAAAATCTGTTCAGATTCGAAAATCTGTTCAGAATCGAAAATCGGTTCAAATTCGTAAATCTGTTTAAATTTTAAAATTTGTTAAGATTCTAAAATTGTTAAGATTCAAAAATTTGTTCATATTCGAATTTTGTTCAGATAAAAAAATTAAAATTTGTTGAGATCCAAAATTTTGTTCAGATTCAAAATTTATTCAGATTTGAATTTGTTCAAATTTTAAAATTTGTTCAGATTCGAAATTTTCAAATTTTCGAGTTTGAACAAATTTCAAACTTGAACATTTTTCAAAAAACACATTTTTAAAAAGAAACAGAGAGTAAAAACAGAAAAAGAAAAAAAACAGAAAGGAGAAGAGGAAAACGTGAATTGGGCCGGCCCAGTGCGGCGCGAGCCTCCCGCGCCGCAAAAGGCGGCAAATAGCACCTCCCGATTCAAACTTAGCGAGGATCGCTATCTTAGCTGCTTCTTTCTGTTTCCTGCTGTTTCTCGTATGTTCAACAAAATTCAAAATTGTATAATTACGAATAGGAACAAAATTTAAGTTTGAATAAATTTTGAATTTTAACAATTTTAAATTTGAATATTTTTTAAATTTGGAACTATTTTTAAAATTGGAACCATTTAAAAAATGAACAATTTTTTAATTTGGAACCATTTTTAAATTTGGTACCATTTTTAAAATGGAACCATTTTAAAATTTTGAACCATTTTCAAATTTGGAACCACTTTTAAATTTGGAACATAACCTTTTTAAAATGGAACCATTTTTAAAATTGGAACCATTGTCAAAATGGAACCATTTTCAAAATAGAACCATTTTCAAAAATGAACAATTTTCAAATTTGGAACCATTTTTAAATTTGGAACCATTTTGAATCAGAACCATTTTTAAATTTGGAACCATTTTTAAAATGGAACCATTTTTCAATTTAGAACCATTTTAAAATGGAACCATTTTTTAATTTGGGACCATTTTTAAAAATGAACAATTTTAAATTTTGGAACCATTTTAAATTTGGAACCATTTTTAAATTTGGAACAATTTTCAAAAATGAACAATTTTCAAATTTGGAACCATTTTAAATTTGGAACCATGTTTAAATTCGGAACCACTTTTAAATTTGGAACCATTTTTAAAATGGAACCATTTTCAAAAATGAACAATTTTCAAATTTGGACCTATTTTAAATTTGGAACCATTTTTAAATTTGGGACCATTTTTTAAAATGGAACCATTTTCAAAAATTAAACAATTTTAAAAAAACGAAAAACAACAAGAAAAGAAAAAATAGAACGAAAACAAAAATGAAAAAGAAACGAAAACAAAACATTTTCAAATTTGGAACCATTTTCAAATTTGGAACCATTTTTCAAAATGGAACCATTTTCAAATTGATAACCATTTTCAAAATTGCAATCATTTTTAAATTTGGAACCATTTTACATTTGGAACCATTTTTTAATTTAGAATCATTTTCAAAATGGTACCACTTTTAAATTTGGAACTATTTTCAAAATGGAACCATTTTAAAAAATGAACAATTTTCAAATTTGGAACCATTTTAAATTTGGAACCATTTTTTAATTTGGAACCATTTTCAAAAACTAGACAATTTAAAAAAACTAAAAACAATAAGAAAATAAAAAACAAAAAAGAAAAGAAACGGAAAAGGAAAAGGAACAAGAAAAAAAGAAAAACGAAAAAAAGGAAAGCCGCGGGATGGGCCGGCCCGGCACATATAGGGTTTGCTCTTCACCGCTATGTGCGGCAAGACAGCGTGTGAAAGGACATTTCTTGATGCCTTGTGTTTTGTGTGTTAGGCAAAAACACGAGTGATACATTAATCTGGTGTTAAGTGATGCAAAACATATTTGCATTAATCTGGTGTTAAGTGATACAAAACATATTTGCATCGACACCAAAAAGAGAAGATAGAAAAGGGCTGCAGAAGAATTCAGACAGTCGGACCGGATATTTTGGTCCCAGGTTGGGGCGGAATATCTGGCCTCAAAGGTTTGCCCAAGGGCAAAATGACTCAGGACGAAAGAGCGCCCAATTCGGCGACTCTCTGATATGCCCAGAAGTTTGGTTCGGATATTTGCTCCAGAGGCCGGAATATTCCGGTGTTCACTTAGGCCGGAATATCCGGGCCCCCTGTCTTGCAACGGCTACATTTCTGGGAGGGGTTTAAATACCCTCCACCTCCCTCTAGCCAGCCAGCTCGCCCAAAATCGTTTGGCCTCCATTGTTGCAAGCTCAAAACTCCAAGAACTCCCAATCCCTCCACCCAAACTCGTTGATCTTTGGAGGATTGAAGGAGAAGGCCCGGATCTACATCTTCACCAAGCTAACTTATATTTCCCCCTCATTTACTTGAGGGTTCATTTGCTAGGGTTTCCATTAGGAAAACCTAGCTCCTTGTTGTTATTGTTTCAGCTTGTTGATTTGGGAGCCCCCAATTTGGTTGTGGGTGTGTGCCCCAAGATTGTTGTACAGGCTCCGGTTTTCGCCTCGAAGGAACCGATAGTGGAAGGTGAACCAATCCTTTGTGGTGCGGTTCATCGGAGAATAGGGTGAGGCCTGTTGTGGTGCTGAGTAAGCCTGTGGTGGCGAAGCTCACACCCCTCCAACGAGACGTACTCCCCTAAAAAGGAGGAACGCGGGAATACATCCTTGTCTCCGCGTGCTTCTCCCTCAGTTACCTCTATCCTTGTTTACCGCCTTTACCTTGTGTATCTTGCTTAGTTGCCAGCTTGTCATATAAGTAAATTCACCGTAGTTGCATATCTAGAGAATTTAACTTTGTGTCAAGCCTAAATTGAAAAGGACGCTAAAATTTGGAGTAGCAACTATTCACCCCCCCCTCTAGGTGTCATACGATCCTTTCAGCTTGGAGGCTGGCACCTTTGCTGTACGTATGCTAGTCACGGAAGATACCGAAAATAATTTAATATGTCATGATTAATCAAATGTCTCACAAAGATGAATCAACTGAAAATGTTACTTACAAACTACAATACATCAGGGGAAACAAGAAAAGTTAGATAGTTTTTCAGTTTTCACAATATGGTAGCTTTATCTTCTTTATTTGTAGGAGGAAGGAGCAAATGGGCATGAAGAAGGTTGTTCAGAGATTTTGAGGATTATTGCCAAGGACATGCCTGACTTTCACAAGAAACTATTCTCCCGGTATTACATTACCAAATACTTAGCCCATGCCCCACCACATTTGCCCATTTGGCCTCCTCTTTAATCTTCACAATGATGGAATTTGATGCGGTGGCATGATTTCGGAAGACCCTAATATTCTGTTATTTTCAAATTCCCAGGAGACAACCATCGTAAAAAGACAAGACTTTGGAAGGCCGGCCCTTTCTTGAAACTAAATTTGACTAGCACTCCTCGACACTTTTTTTGACCGGGAACGAGAGCTTTGCTACTGCTTTATAAGGTAGGCGCAAAACTTTACAATCCTGCAAGCAGGTTGGAAAGAAAGTAAAAATGTCCAAGGCTGGGCGAAGATCAGCTAGACAACTACACCCAAAACCTCCTTAAGGAGGGCAAAATCATCTCTAATAAGCTGCAAAATTCATCTCGCGGCCAGCGCAAGACCCTAAAAAATTCTGTGATTTCTCTCTTTCAACAAATGCTATGCCCAGTTAAAAAACCACATTCTTCAAGTCGTCCCTTGGAGATCCTTGGGGGCTTTAAAGCATGTTTTCCTCCACCATTCGCTGATGGTCTCACTCGGAAAGTTGGCATTGGCGTGGGGATGCCAAATGTTAGGCCTCCTTGGCGAACGGGCACCCGAGAAGAATGTGGGAGGCCGATTCGAGCATGTGATCACAAAAGCAACACTCATTGGTGTGTGGCCACCCGGTCCAATTCCGGTTTTGTAGTAGCGGCCAAGATATATAAAACATCACCTTCTTCTCAACCTTGAGCTTCCATACTCTGGCCATCGCAGGTTTTCGGATGCGGCCAAGGTACTCAACCTCATAGGCGATCTTAGCAGAGTAAGTCCCAGATGTGCGAAGACACCAACAGATCTCGTCCCATCTGTCCACGAGAGTAACCTGTAGCAGCATGTGCCATATGTCGATGAATTGATCCATCTGGGGGCGGATGAGATGCGCTGGAGCCTGGTCATCCATCTACCCTCTGACCTTTGTCATCATCAGGGATGGAGCTGGAATAACCGTAACCCTAATGCCCTAGAAAAGAGTGAACAAGTATCAGCGACAGGATTTTCAGCACCTTTCCTATCTACAATATGCAAATCAAACTCTTGTAATAAAAGCACCCATCTTATAAGTCTAGGCTTAGCATCTTTCTTTTCCATAAGGTATCTAATAGCAGCATGATCGGTATGGATAATAACTTTCGAATCAACAATATAGGGTCTAAACTTATCACAAGCAAAAACTACTGCTAAAAACTCTTTTTCAGTAGTGGCATAATTCTTTTGAGCAGCATCAAGAGTCTTACTAGCATAATGAATAACATTCAACTTCTTATCTACTCGCTGTCCAAGAACAGCACCTACAGCAAAATCACTAGCATCACACATAATTTCGAAAGGTAAAGTCCAATCAGGAGGTTGAACAACAGGAGCAGTGGTTAAAGCCTTTTTTAGAGCCTCAAAAGCTTCTTTACAATCATCATCAAAAACAAAAGGTACATCTTTTTGGAGAAGATTAGTAAGAGGTTTTGAAATTTTAGAGAAATCTTTAATAAACCTTCTATAGAAACCGGCATGACCGAGAATACTACGAATACCTTTAACATCCCTGGGACAGGGCATTTTCTCAATTGCTTCAACTTTAGCTCTGTCCACTTCAATACCTCTTTCAGAAATTTTATGTCCAAGAACAATCCCTTCATTAACCATAAAGTGACATTTCTCCCAATTAAGAACAAGATTAGTTTCCTCACATCTCTGCAAAACTTTATCAAGGTTTTGCAAGCAGTTATCAAAAGAAGTTCCATAGACGGAAAAATCGTCCATGAATACTTCCACAATTTTTTCACAAAAACCATGAAAAATGGCAGACATGCATCTTTGAAACGTAGCAGGAGCATTACACAAACCAAAAGGCATACGCCTATAAGCATAAGTTCCATAAGGACAAGTAAAAGTAGTTTTCTCTTGATCTTTCGCTCTAACAGCAATTTGTGAAAATCCAGAATAACCATCAAGAAAGCAAAAATGAGTTTTCTTAGACAACCTTTCTAACATTTGATCAATAAAAGGTAAAGGATAGTGATCTTTCTTAGTAACTTTATTAACCTTTCGAAAATCAATGCACATCCTATATCCAACAACTACTCTTTGAGGAATAAGTTCATCATTTTCATTTGGCACAACAGTAACTCCTCCTTTCTTAGGAACACAATGCACAGGACTTACCCATTTACTATCAGCAATAGGATAAATTATACCAGCATCGAGGAGTTTTAATACCTCATTTCTTACCACTTCCTTCATTTTAGGGATTAACGACGCTGGTGCTCCACAACAGGTTTTGCATCATCTTCCATGTTGATGGCGTGTTGACATATAGTAGGAGAAATCCCTTTTAAATCATCCAGAGTATATCCGATAGCCCTCGGTGTTTCCTCAATACTTCCAATAACCTTGCCTCTTCAGTACCTGAAAGTTTAGAACTAATAATAACAGGATATGTTTTCTTATCATCAATGTGAGCATATTTAAATTATCAGGCAAAGGTTTTAAATCAAAAACAGGATCTTCTTTAGGAGGTGCAGGGGTACCCAAATCTTCCACCGGCAAATTATGCTTAAGTAATGGTGGTTGATGAAGAAAGATATTGTCAATTTCATTCCTTTCCTCCATAAAGACCTCACTTTCGTGTTCCTCCATAAATTGCTGCAAGGCATTGTTAGGAGCAATAGCAATAGCAGCCAGTTGTTCAATTTTCGAGTCCTCATTAGGCAAATCAGTTTCATAAAGTTTCTTACCAAACTTAGAGAAATTAAACTCATAAGATTCTCCATTAAATTTAGTGTAAATTTTCTCTTTCTTACAATCTATAATAGCACCACATGTATTCAAGAAAGGTCTACCGAAAATAATAGGACAAGTTTTACTAGCTTAGAACCAAGTACTAGAAAATCAGTAGGATATTTAGTTTTACCGCATAAAACCTCAACATCTCTCACAATACCAATGGGAGAGATAGTTTCCCTATTGGCAAGTTGAATAACCACATCAATATCCTCAAGTTCACAGGGACTAATTTCATGCATAATTTCTTTATAAAGTTCAAAAGGAATAGCACTGGAACTTGCACCAATATCACATAAACCATAATAGCAATGTTCTCCTATCTAACTGAAAGCACAGGAACACTTGTTTTCCTAGATTTACCAGGATGCGAAACAATATTAGAAGCATCTTCACAAAAGATAATATGTTCTCCATCTACATTTTCAGTTACCAAATCCTTTACTATTGCTACTTCAGGTTCAACAGTTATTTGTTCATCAGGCTCTAAAGGTTTCTTGGCACTTTTATTAACCACACTAGCTATCAGAGAATGTTCCTTGACTTTAACAGGAAAAGGTATTTTTTCAATATAAGGTTCTGGCAAAATGTGATCAACAGTATGAACTTCAATACTTTTGCCAATGGCCGAATTGGTTTTATCTTTATAAGGTTCATGATATTTATTCAAATCCTTCTTAGGCACATCAAGATAAGAGGCAAAAGCTTTGTAATAATTTGCAACAACTTGAGAATCAAGACAATAAACAGCACTAACATTACGGAAATCATCAGTCTCCATAAAAGATTTAATGCATTCGTAATCATAATTTATACCTGACTTTCTACCTTTGTCGTTCTCCCATCCTTCAGTATTTTCCTGAATACGGTCAAGAAGGTCCCATTTAACTTCTTCTTCAGTACGTGTAAATGATCCAGAACAAGAGGCATCCAATAAATCCTTATCATGAAGAGAAAGCCTTGCATAAAAATTATTGATAACAATATTACTTGGGAGCTCATGAATGGGACATTTGAGCATTAGTGACTTCAATCTCCCCCACGCTTGGGCAATACTCTCTCCATCATGAGGCCAAAAATTATATATGCGATTTCGATCTTGATGAATCTCACTAGGAGGATAGAATTTAGAATAAAAGAGAGGTACAATTTCCTCCCAGCCAATAGATCGGCCATTCTTCAGCATCTTATACCATTCCGCAGCTCGGCCCTTCAGTGATATAGAGAATAACTTCCTCTTGACTTTTTCCATTGAAATACCTGCACACTTGAACAACTCGCATAATTCATGTATAAATAGTAAATGATCACCAGGATGGATGGTTCCATCTCCAACATAGCGGTTATCCATAACACGTTCAACAATTTTCATAGGTATTTTAAATGGATCTAATTCAGCAGGCGGCGGTTCATCTACTACCTTAGCAGTGGCAGTAGTATTCCCAAATAGGGATTCGAATGGAGATCTCTCCATAATAAAATAAAGCAGCAAGCAGAAATAAAAACAGCACTTACAGTAAAGGTTTCCCTTACCAATTCCACTTACCAATAGCACTTCACTCCCCGGCAACGGCGCCAGAAAATAGTCTTGATGACCCACAAGTATAGGGGGTGTATCGATAAATAAGAGTGTCGAACCCAACGAGGAGCAGAAGGTGTTGACAAGTAGTTTTGATCAAGGAATCACTGTAAATACTAGCAGACAAGTTTTTAGGGGTTTTTGATATTGCAGATAAATAAAATACGTGTAAATAAAAGACAGTAATAATAATTGCAGCAAGTGGCCCAATCCTTTTTAGAGCAAAGGATAAGCCGGTTGGTTTACTTATGATGGCAAAATGTTCTTGAGGACACACGGGAATTTCGTCAAGTGCTTTCGCTTCCTACAGATTAATCTTTATTGTTTTGATAAGTGTTGTGTGGGTGAACCTATGCTAATGCACTGCCCTAACTTGGACTAATACATACTTGTGATTAAACCCCTTGCAAGCATCCGCGTTACAAGGAAGTAATTAAGATAAATCTAACCACAGCCTTAAACTCTGAGATCCTACACTCCCTCATGCACCGGTTTACTAACGGGGGTTTAGGTTTCTGTCACTCCGGCAACCCCACAATTAGTAGCCGAATACACAATGCATTCCCTAGGCCCATAAAGGTGAAGTGTCATGTAGTCGACGTTCACACGACACCACTAGAAGAATAACACCACAACTTAAATATCAAACCATTAAATATTACTCAACATAATTCCACTACTAACAGCATGACTTCTCCCATGTCCTCAAGAACTGAACGAACTACTCACAAGACATCATATGGATCATGATCAGAGGTGATATAATGATGAATAACAATCTGGACATATACTTCAATTCACCGATAAAACTTAATAGCATCAACCACAAGTAGTAATCAACACCGGGAAAGTTTCCCCTATGAACTACACAAAGTATAACCCTAGATGTTACAGCGGAACGAAGTGGAGCGGTGGAGATGATGGTGACGGCGGTGGAGATGATGATGATGATCCCGATGAAGTCCAGCGTGATGACGATGACGATGGCGATGATTTCCCCCTCCGGGAAGGAATTTCCCCGGCAGATTTCTCCCTGCCGGAGATTTTTCTCTCTCTGTGGTTTCCGCCTCGTGGAGGCGGCGGAATATTTCCTCGATGGCCCCCTCGTCTTAGGGTTTCTGGGGATGAAGTACGCGAAGGGGGAGCGTCCGAGGTGGGCCAGGGCCCCACACCCTACCACGGCGCGGCCAGGGGGCGCGCCGCCCTATGGTGTGGGCCCCTCGTGGCCCATCTCTGCCTCCCCTTTTGCTGCCTCCGGCATCTGATAAAATAGGAGCTTCAGCATAATTTCCTGAATTGATGATCTTCAGAAATAGGGTGTCTTGACGATGCTTTTTCCAGCTGAATCCTGACTCCGGCAGTTAATTCTCCAATAATCATCAAACATGCAAAACAAGATAAAATAACATATGTATATCATCCAAATATGAAATATATCAATTAATAGCAGTAAATTATGATATAAAATAGTGATACAAAATGGACGTATCAGTATTCATCGGCTACACATCTGAGGCATATGGGTTGCCGCGAATTTATTCGCCATCCCACCCGCCCTACAATCAGGAAGCTTACACTCAAGACGGATCCGAGTCCGCATCCTCCCAGGAATCAGCAGATTTAGATCTACACTTTGTCGGCATGACAGGACTGGGATCCGACTCCCAGCCTGATAGCGATGATCCCGAATCAATCCTCCCCGCGTTGCAGGATGAGGCTATGTTGGATGCCGGATCCAGATCTATTGTTCATGTCAACGTAGACTCTGATTCCGAAGAAGACTCTGCAAGCATGTTCGAGCAACGGATCATAAGGTGTTTCAATGCACCCGAACCTCCGCCTTCCGAGGCGGCTACAGGCTCGTCCGCCAACATGAAACAAGTTTTTGTGGCGGATGTCACCAACACATATCCGGCTAAGGCAGCGGCAGCAGATGACGCCAACGCGGGAGCTGCGGCAACCGATCCACCGTTCGACGAGCCCCCGCCGGCTCCGAAGAAAAAGAAGGTTCTGGAGAAAGGCGAGCCCAGCAAGATAGGCAACATGGCGGTCCTGGCGGAAATCCTGCACACGCCGGTGAACGATAAAACTAATCCAGCTGATTTGGAGAAGCTCGATGCACTTTGGTGGAGCAAACCAAATACCTCAAAAGCAAGCAAGCAGAGGTTCAGGGTCTGCTCGAAGAAGCCAAGGAAGAAAACGGCAAGATAACCGCCAAGATAACCTCAAAGCGGAATCTCTTCACCTCAACCCCGGTTACCAAACCGGCAGGACGTGTGACAGACAAGAAAATCAAGCAAGGCCGCCACCTGCCTCACGATGACTTCAAGTCCCCGGCGCAACGACTTGGTTTCGAGTGGGCTACATCACCGCAACGTAAGGACAAGAACGGGTACGTCATTCTCTACACCCCTGTCCTCAACACTGCGGCCGCCTTAGACATCCTCCACAACGACGACTACGACAAGGACGAGAAGATCTATTACGCCTCGATCCTTGCTCACAAAGCTTTAGAGCAGCAGGCCCGTGCTGATTCTCGTGCCGACATGGCGGACGCAAGAGGGGGAAGGCTGGAGTCCAAATCCAACGCTTGCAAAGCTGCGGCCGGTGGTCATCCGAGGACCCATCCGGCTCCAGTAGCCATGGGAAGGGGAAAGACTAGGACAAGGACCCGCGTAACTCACCGCCTCCCAAGAGGCAGCATGACAAAGCGTCCTGAACCGGCAACAGACGCGAAGTCTCGCCTCCTCCACCGCCTAGACGGGATGAAGGCGGCAGCCGGGGAAACAAGCAACCGCCAAGGAGTGGCGGCAATCGCGACAACACCCCGCCGCCAAGAAGAAGCAGGGACCGCACACCGTCCCCACCGCCAGTGCCCAGGCACGAATGCGGAAGCCGGGGACACAACAACGAGCCTAGGCACAGCCGGGCAGCGCAAGACGAGCCTAATGTTGACAGATCCAACAGGCAGCTCGATCCAAAAGACGCACGACATCGTCTCAACGACATCAAGGCAGGAAAGCAGGACGCCTATCTCGGCCCTGAGTGCTTTGGCCCAGCCATTCGCAACGTTCAGATACCTCGAGACATGACATCAGTGTCAAAAACTCATTAGAGGTATAACGGTACGGACAAGTCAAACTCATGGTTGTCACACTACGCGATGGCAGTCGAAATTGCCGGGGGCAATGGCCTCGTCGCCGCACGCTTCCTTCCCCTCATGCTGGAGGGGACTGCCAAAAGCTGGATCGAAAACTTGCTGAAAAAAAATCATAGCTGGCTCGACATGGAAAAGGTGTTTACCCAACACTTCCAAGGCACATACAAGCGACCTAACACGTATACAGATTTGGTTCGCTGCGTGCAAAAGCCGGATGAAACTGCAACAAGCTTCCTGGCAAGGTGGATCCAGACGAAGGCAAGCTGTGAAAACGTGGACGACAATCAAGCAATCCATGCCTTCACCACAGGCCTCCTGAAGGGCTCGAGTCTCAGACATAAGCTCGTACGCATGCATGTCAAGGACCTCGAAGTCATGCTTGAAATAGCAGCCATCTACGCACAGGCAGATGACGACGCACACGATGTTGACGGTGCTCACGACATGGCGCCAAGCAGGCGAGCAAGTCACAAACGCAAGGCTCCCTAGGACGACAAAGCCGAACCATCAAACGAGGTCGCCGCCGCCTTCGAAGGCAAAGGCAGAAAACGCAAGTGGAAAGGAAAGGGTAAAGAAGGCAGCTCCTGCAAGCAATGCCTGACTTACGATCAGGCAAAAGCCTTACCCTGCCCAATCCATGCATCCTTGGGGAAGGTTAACCATACATTGGGGGAATGCCGGTTCATGGAGGATTTCAAGAAGGACCCCGAGGTTGGCTGGAAGCCGAAAGAGAGCAAAAAAACTGAGAAGACAAAGAAGGAAGACGACGATGAGGTGGTATCCATGTCGGAAGATGAGGACCCTAAGCCGCCACGCAAGGAGAAAAAGTATCCCCAAGTTCACGGCCAATTGGTCTGCTTTATGGGCACTCCTTCGGCAAAGGAAGAAAAGACGGAACTGCGCGAGCTCAATGCCACAGTGCCTGATGTTCCTCAGTACTTAGACTGGTCCGAGAAGTCAATCACCTCGGACAGAGATGATCACCCAGATCACGTGCCTCACCCCGGCAAATACGCCCTTGTCGTCGACCCAATTGTCGACAACTTCAGACTCACCAAGGTGTTGATGGACAGCGGCAGCAGCCTCAACATCATGTACAAGGACACCCTGAAGCGCATGAACTTGTTGGAAAGCCAGCTTGACTATAGTAAAGTCAAGTTCCATTGCATTGTTCCAGGAAAGCAAACCAAGTCAATGGGAAGCATCAAACTTGAGGTTACTTTCAGACCTAAGACAAACTACCACTCGGAGTATCTCAGGTTTGAAGTAGTCCCCTTCAAGAGTGCTTACCACGCCATCTTTGAATGGCCGGCTTTCGCCAAGTTCATGGCTCGGCCGTGTTAAATCTACAGCAAACTGAAGATGCCGGGACCCAACGGTACCATCACCGTCAATGGCAACTTCAAGAAAGCAAAGGAGTGCGAACGTGGCAACGTCGCCTTCGCTGAGGCAGTCCTCCACGCAGAGGAGCTGGCCATGATGAAAAAAGAGATTGATACGTCGTAGTTGCCGGAAAACGTGAAGACCGCCGAGCCCAAGAAAACTTTCAAGGCCTCCGAAGAAACAAAGAAGGCGGACCTGGTGCCCAGTGACAGCTCCAAGCAAGTCACCATCGGGTCCGGCTTAGATGACAAATAGGAAAGCGCGCTCTTTGAGTTCCTCCGTGAGAATCGGGACATCTTTGCATGGTCGTTAGCCGACATGCCAGGTGTACCAAGGGAACTTGCCGAGCACTCTCTTAATGTCTACAAAGGAGCCAAGCCAGTGAAGCAAGGAATAAGGTGCTGCGGTGAAGAGAAGCGGAAGGCGATAGGAAAGGAGATCATCAAGATCCAAGAAGCCAAGTTCATTAGGGAGGTAGTACACACTGATTGGTTGACAAATCCTGTAATGGTTCCAAAACCCAATAAGGAAATGAGAATGTGCATTGATTATACCGGTTTGAACAGGTGTTGTCCTAAGGACCACTTTGCTTTGCCACGTATAGATCAGGTCATAGACTCCACAGCCGGCTCAGAGCTGCTGTGCTTTTTGGATGCATACTCCGGATACCACCAAATTAAAATGCGAGAATCCGACCAACTTAAAACGTCGTTTACTACGCCCTACGGGACCTTCTGCTACATCACGATGCCCTTCGGCCTAAAAAATACCGGCGCAACGTATCAATGATGCATGCAAAGATGCCTTCACGAGCAAATTGGCCGCAATGTTCACGTCTATATAGACGACATTGCTGTCATGTCAAAAAACAAGGCGGATTTGCTTAACGACTTGCGAGAAACCTTTGATAGCCTCCGGGTATATAAGATGAAGCTCAACCCGAAAAATGCGTTTTCGGGGTTCCTGCCGGCAAACTACTCGGCTTTATCATTTCCGAACGAGGAATAGAGGTCAATCCGGAGAAAATCAAAGCAATCCTCAACATATCCAGGCCCAAGGACCTGAAGGACGTGCAGTGACTTGCCGGCTCGGCGGCTGCCGTCAGTCGTTTCATTAGCTGTCTGGGAGAAAAGGCAATGCCTCTCTACCGGCTTCTGAAGAAATCCGATAATTTTGAGTGGACAAATGAAGCAGATGCCGCCTTGAAACAACTCAAGGAAGCATTAACGTCTGCCCCAATCTTAGCAGCTCCTCGACCATAGGAACCAATGCTACTTTACATCGTGGCAACTAACCTAGTTTTCAGCGTAGTCCTGGTTGTGGAACGCAAGACGGAAACAGCGTTCGGTCTACTTCATTAGTGAAGTCTTTTCCGCCTCGAAGCAGCGTTATCCGCATTACCAGAAGCTAGTTTATGATGTTTTTTATGCCGCCAGAAAATTACGGCACTACTTCCAGGAACATTCAATAACGGTAGTGAGCAAGGCGCCTCTAGGAGATATAATCAACAATACGGATGCCACAGGCCGAGTTGCCAAGTGGGGTATTGAACTCGCCGCCTTCGACATCACGTACAAACCCAGAAACGCCATTAAATCTCAAGCCTTAGCAGACTTCATAGCAGATTGGACAGAAGCCATGGACGAAGTACCTCTCCCTGAAGAAGCATATTGGATTATGCACTTTGACGGATCAAAAATGCTTCAGGGCTCGGGGGCTGGCATTATGTTAAGAAACCCGCAAGGAGACAAGCTTAGTTATGTGCTACAAATCCACTTCCAAGGAACCAACAATGTTGCCGAATACGAAGCACTCCTTCACGGCTTACACATCGCCAAGGAACTGGGCGTCCAGCGCGTCCTCTGTTACGGAGATTCGGACTTGGTGGCACAGCAGACACGTGGTACTTGGGACGCAAAAAGTAAGACAATGGCGGCATATCGCGCTACCGTTGATGAATTCGCTAAATGCTTCCTAGGCTACGAGGTCCGTCACATCCCAAGGGCTCAAAATGAGGTGGCAAACACACTTGCCAGATTGGGGTCTGAGCGCAAAAAAGTACCAAAAGATGTTTTCCTGGAACACCTACACAAGCCGTCGATAAAAGGAGCAGACCTCCTTGACCCAGAGTCGGTAGAACCAGTCGGAGACGCCAGTTATGCCATCTACCTGGTAAAGCCGGATTGGACGACGCCATATTTGGACTTCTTGATTCATCAGGAATTGCCGGACGATGAGGCATTGAGAAGACAAATCATAAGGAGAGCCAAGGCATTTACAATAATTAACGGTGAATTGTACAAGCGTAGCACCACGGGTGTCTACCAGCGTTGCATTTCACCAAAAGAAGGCAGAAACCTGTTGGACGAGATACATTCCGGAGATTGCGGGCACCACGCTTCCTCACGCTCCCTTGTTTCCAAGAATTTCCGACATGGTTTTTACTGGTTGACAGCCAAGGAAGATGCAGAAGACATAGTCAAGAGATGTAGGGGCTGCCAACTATATGCCAGACAACCACACATGCCGGCTCAAGAGCTTAGAACAATACCCATCACATGGCCTTTCACAGTCTGGGGCTTGGACATGGTTGGTCCATTCAAGACGGCACCTGGTGGCTACACACATTTGCTTGTAGCTGTAGACAAGTTCACCAAATGGGTTGAAGCTAAGCCCATCAAAAAGCTAGACGGTGCCACAGCCGCAAATTTTCTGTGGGGAATAATCTGTCGGTTCGGGGTGCCTCAAAGCATTATCATCGATAACGGCACTAACTTATCGCAAGGCGAAGTCGAGGAGTATTGCCATAAGCATGGCATCTGCCTAGATTTAGCCTCCGTCGCACACCCTCAGGCAAATGGTCAAGGAGAGCGCGCAAATGGGTGATGTCTACGCACGCTTCTATTCTTGTAGACAGTGTTGGGCCTCCAAGTGCAGAGGTTTGTAGAACAGCAGCAAGTTTCCCTTAAGTGAATAACCAAAGGTTTATCGAACTCAGGGAGATAGAGGTCAATGATATCCCTCTCAAGCAACCCTGCAATTAAGATACAAGAAGTCTCTTGTATCCCCAACACACCCAATACACTTGTCAGGTGTATAGGTGCACTAGTTCGGCGAAGAGATATTAAAATACAAGTGATATGGATGATTATAAGTGGTAATTGCAATCTGAAATAAAAATGGTAGCAAGCAAACATGCAGCAAAACTGAAAGTAAACAGTGTTTCAATGCTTGGAAATAAGGCCTAGGGATCATACTTTCACTAGTGGACACTCTCAACAATAATAATATAATTAAATACATAAATACTTCCTCCTCACTCTGCTAATCCGAACTATTCTCCCGTTGGATAACGAACACCAATCCACTATGTAGGGCTATAAAAGCACGCCTCAAGTCTGTATTCCACCTCTAGGGCACCCCGCGCTGTCACTATGAGCGCCACAAAATAGTACTAAACAAACGCCACAATTTCATAGAGACATCCAACACAAGAACAACTCATGGCAAGTATTCGCATAATCTTCAATCCAAAGAGTCACACACGGTGCGCACACTGTCAACTTCACACCGTGAGACAAAGGTGACTCCGGAGTTTACATTAATAAAACCACTTGAGTAGCATATTCATAAGATTATGAAGAGTAACATCTATGGATTCAACTAGATTACAAAGCTCATGATCACATATAGATCACACCATGGGAGAGAGATGAACCACATAGCTACCGGTAGAGCCCTCAGCCCGATGAAGAACTACTCCTTCCTCATCATGGGAGGCATTAACGGCGATGTTGGAGGCGGTGGCGTCGATGGAGATGGCTCCGGGGGCAATTCCCCGTCCCGGCAGGGTGCCGGAACAGAGACTTCTGTCCCCCGAATTAGGGTTTTTGGTGGCGGCGGCGCTACGGAGCTTTTCTGGAGAAATCGTCGAGTCTTTCAGGGTTTTCTCCATGGAGGCAATAAATAGGCCAAAGGGCAACGCGAGGGGGTGCACGAGTCGACCACGCCACCCCTCGGCGCCACCCCCCTCCAGGCCGCACCGAGCCCTGGAATGGAGGCCGTGGGCTTCCCCAGACTTGTCCTTCTGGCTCACGGAGTATTCTGGCGAAATAGAATTTATGGAATTTTTCGGGATTTTTCTGAGCACTTTGGTTTTTGGACCTTTTCTGCAATGCACAGACATAATAAACAGAAACTGGCACTGTGGCATCTTGTTAATAGGTTATTTCCAGAAAATGCATAATAATGGTGTGAAGTGTATGTAAAATATGTAGCAATTGGTATAATATCAACATGGAACATCAAAAATTATAGATACGTTTGAGACGTATCAAGCATCCCCAAGCTTAGTTCCTACTCGTCCTCGAGTAGGTAAACGATAAAACAATATAATTTTTAAAGTGACAAGCTACCAACACAATCTTGATCATATAGTATTGTAAAGCACATATGAATGAATGAAGTGATCTAAGTCAATGGTCTATAGTTTGCTACCAAATAAGTAATGAGTAAACAACTGAATCATATGAGCAAAACTTTTTCATGAATAGTACTTTGGAGACATTGTATCCACAAGTTTGCATAAGAGTTAACTCAAAAAGCAATAGATTCTAAATAAAAGGTATTTAACCAACACAAAGTAAGATTTAAGCTTCAGCATTTGCTTCAACTTCAACATTTTTATCTCATGGATATTGTCAATACAAAGCAATATAATAAGTCCAATATATAGCATATAACAATTGTTGTACCAAAGTTGACACTAGTGTTTGCTTGTGGAGATAGAAAGAAGTAGGAAGACTGATTCAACATAAAAGTAAAAAAGAAAGGCCCTTCGCAGAGGGAAGTAGGGATTAAATCATGTGCTAGAGCTTTTTAAGGTTTTGAAATCATATAGAGAGTAAAAATATAAGTTTTGAGTGGTGTATGTTAATTGATCAACGAATCAGTAGTGGAAAGTACAATATGACCCCTGCCAACTAGACTTTTAAGAGCGGCTCCCATAAATGACGTTATTTCTACCAGCAAGGCAGATCATCCCTCTTTCTCTTTTGTTTACACATGCAGATGTTTCACTGAGTATTCAGTTGAAAAATGTGAAGAGATTAAGCGGTTGAAGTTGTAATTAATTGGGACTGGGCATCCCTTTGCCAGCTCTTTTTTCAAAATTAATAGATAAGCGGATGTATATGCCGCTAGTCTGGAGGTAAAGTCTGTTTGACAAGTGAAATAAAGGCATCCACCACGTCCTCATGAGCTTGGTAAACATTGACACAAAAAGGGAATAGTAACAATTTTGAATAGTTTAAAGGTAGCACATGAAAAATTTACTTGGAGTGGCAAGAAAATACCACATATAGGTAGTTATGGTGGACACAGATGGCATGGATTTTGGCTCATGGATTTGGATGCACGAGAAGCATTCCCTCTCAGTACAGAGTTTAGGCTAGCAAGGTTATTTAAGCAAACACAGACTATCAACCGGTACACCAAGAATTATATGACAAACATATTGCAAAGATTGTAAGACTCCACACTGTCTTCCTTGTTAACCAAACCCTTTTACTAGAAAATATCTAGACCTTAGAATTACCACTGATACAAAGCAAATTTCAACAAGCTTTATGGTAGTTCTCCACTAATGGGCTTTACTTACATGATACAAAATTTAAACATGACCTACTTGGTAACTCAAAACAATTGACAAGTATCAAATTATCCAAGATAGTGATCTACAAGAGTATGTAAGTTTTTCCATTATGCCATTTACCACATGCAACATTTTCTGTTCCAACCAAACACCAATCAATTTATTTAAAATAACTCTCCAAACAAGTATAAGTGAAGCAAGAGAGTACTTTCTTTAAAAGAACTAATAGCTCTGAACAAGAGACACATGAAAACAAGAGCTAAAAGCTTAACAGTGCTAGACAGGAATACTCAACAAGTATAAATGAGGAATAGGAGTATTCTAATGAAAAAGCGGAGCGTGTCTCTCTCCTAAATAAGAGTGTCGTGATCAAGCATTGTAGTGACCAGAGAATAAAACAAAGACAAATTGAAAGTAAAAGCACACTGACGCTCCAAGAACAGCACATATGATGTGAAGAAATTAAAATATAGTTTCACTAGAGATGACCTGATAATTTTGTCGATGAAGAAGTGGATGCCTTGGGAAGGTATCCCCAAGCTTAGATGCATTCTTCTTGAAATATGTTGAGGAGATCCATGGGAGCCTCCCCAAGCTTAAGCTTTTCACTCTTCTTGATCCTATTATATCACTCTTCTCTCTTGACCCTTAAAACTTCCTTCACACCAAACTCAACATAATTCTCATTAGAGGGTTAGTGCATCAAATCAAAAACTCACATGTTCTGTAAAGACACAAACATGACCATCATTTTAAACATTAACTACTGTTACTAGCCTTATGTGAAGCTCTTCCACTTAAAAAATCCCACTTAACACTAGTAAAAGAGAGAATGCAAAATAAAAGACAGAATCTGTCTAAATCAGAACAGTCCATAAAACGAATTTTTCCGAGGCACTTACGTTGCTCAGATCGAAAAACGTTGAACTAATGAAAGATGAATACATATATCAGGATTATGAACAAAAGTTGCAGATTTAAATCACGTTTCTATGAATTTAGGAATTTCGTACAGTGAACAGTAGAAATCTGTTCCTGCGCAGTAATCCAAATCTAGCATCATCTTATCATTAGAGACTTTTCTTGGCACAACAAAACGATAAATAAAAGATACAAAGGAGTTGTTACAGAAGTAGACAAGCTCCTTGACTCAATAAAATAAAATTGCAGAAATAAACAATGGGTTGTCTCTCACAAGCGCTTTTCTTTAAAGCCTTTTAGCTAGGCATGATAATTTTGATGATGCTCTCATATGTATAAGAGTTGAATATAAGAGAGCATAAAAAGCAAATACTAAACACATTTAAGTCTAACCCACTTCCTATGCAAAGGAATCTTGTAAGAAAATAAATCAACGAAGCACAAAGTGACTAGCATAGGAAGGCAAAACAATTGCAACTTCAAAGCTTTCAACATAAAGAGAGGAGACTTAATATTATTGTGATATATGAATCCATGTCTCCCTTTCTCATCATGACCAGTAGGTCTTAAAGTAACCATCAAATAAAAACAAATCAAGAGAAATCTCAAATCTTTCATCATAAAGAGAGGTGTTTTAGTAACATGAAAATTTTACAACCATATTTTCCTCTCTCATAATAATTTCCAGTAGCATCATGAACCAAATTAACAATATAGCTATCACATAAAGCATTCTTATGATCCACATGCACAAAAGTATCATTACTCTCCACATAAGCATAATCAATTTTATTAGTAATAGTGGGAGTAAAACTATCACAATCATCATTGTAATCATCATAAATTGCAGGCATGTATAATCATAGTAAACTTTATCCTCCATAGTAGGTGGCACCAAAATACCACTATCATTATAATCATCATAAATTGGAGGCAAAGTATCATCAAAGAAAATTTTCTCCTCAAAACTTGGGGGACTAAAAATATCATATTCATCAAAACCAGCTTCCCCAAGCTTAGACTTTTCCATAGCATTAGCAATAATGGTGTTCAAAGAATTTATAGTAATAACATTGCTACCATCATGCAAATAATTTTCCATAGGTTTTTAATTTTCTCTTCAAAACATCATATCCTAATTCAATATAAATTTCATAAAGATCTCTAATTTTTTTGTTGTTTTCCATTAAGCTAACTAGTGAAATAAAAACAAGAAACAAAAAGATATAACTGCAGGATTAAAGGAGATAGCTTCGAGCACACACCTCCTCGGTTTCCAAGCCAGAAAAGAGCTTAGTTGCCGGAGACCGTGAGTACCTTTTAACTTACCTCCCCGGCAACGGCGCCAGAAAAGAGCTTGATATCTACGCACGCTTCTATTCTTGTAGACAGTGTTGGGCCTCCAAGTGCAGAGGTTTGTAGAACAGCAGCAAGTTTCCCTTAAGTGAATAACCCAAGGTTTATCGAACTCAGGGAGATAGAGGTCAATGATATCCCTCTCAAGCAACCCTGCAATTAAGATATAACAAGTCTCTTGTGTCCCCAACACACCCAATACACTTGTCAGGTGTATAGGTGCACTAGTTCGGTGAAGAGATATTAAAATACAAGTGATATGGATGATTATAAGTGGTAATTGCAATCTGAAATAAAAATGGCAGCGAGCAAACATGCAGCAGAACTGGAAGTAAACGGTGTTTCAATGCTTTGAAATAAGTCCTAGGAATCATACTTTCACTAGTGGACACTCTCAACAATAATAATATAATTAAATACATAAATACTTCCTCTTCACTCTGCTACTCCGAACTATTCTCTCGTTGGATAACGAACACCAATCCACTGTGTAGGGCTATAAAAGCACGCCTCAAGTCTGTATTCCATCTCTAGGGCAACCCCGCGTTGTCACTATGAGCGCCCCAAAATAGTACTAAACAAACGCCACAATTTCATAGAGACATCCAACACAAGAACAACTCATGGCAAGTATTCGCATAATCTTCAATCCAAAGAGTCACACACGGTGCACACACTGTCAACTTCGCACCGTGGGACAATGGTGACTCCGGAGTTTTCATTAATAAAACCACTTGAGTAGCATATTCATAAGATTATGAAGAGTAACATCTATAGATTCAACTAGATTACAAAGCTCATGATCACATATAGATCACACCATGGGAGAGAGAGATGAACCACATAGCTACCGGTAGAGCCCTTAGCCTCGATGAAGAACTACTCCCTCCTCATCATGGGAGGCAGCAACGGCGATGATGGAGGCGGTGGCGTCGATGGAGATGGCTCCGGGGCCAATTCCCCGTCCCGGCAGGGTGCCGGAACAGAGACTTCCGTCCCCCGAATTAGGGTTTTTGGTGGCGGACTGGCGGCGGCGCTACGGAGCTTTTCTGGAGAAATCATCGAGTTTTTCAGGGTTTTCTCCGTGGAGGCAATAAATAGGCCAAAGGTCAACGCGAGGGGGTGCACGAGTCGACCACGCCACCCCTCGGCGCCACCCCCCTCCAGGCCACGCCGAGACCTGGCGTGGAGGCCGTGGGCCGCCCCCGGACTTGTCCTTCTGGCTCACGGAGTATTCTGGCGAAATAGAATTTATGGAATTTTTCGGGATTTTTCTGAGCACTTTGGTTTTTGGACCTTTTCTGCAATGCATAGACATAATAAACAGAAACTGGCACTGTGGCATCTTGTTAATTGGCTAGTTCTAGAAAATGCATAATAATGGTGTGAAGTGTATGTAAAACATGTAGCAATTGGTATAATATCAACATGGAACATCAAAAATTATAGATACGTTTGAGACGTATCAATGGGTTGGTCCTACAAGGCATCAAACCACGTCTCGAAGTACCATTGCACAGGGCGGCTGGGGCTTGGGTAGATGAGTTGCAATCTGTCCTTTGGATTTTACGCACAACTCCAAACAGATCAACCAAGTTCACTCCTTTCTTCTTAGTCTATGGCGCAGAAGCGGTCTTGCCATCCGACATGATATACAATTCTCCCAGAGTTCAAGCCTACGTCCAGGAAGTCGCAGAAGATGCAAGACGGGATGTCCTTGACCTACTTGATGAAGAACGTGATGTTGCTCTCGCATTGTCCGCCATCTACCAGCAAGGTTTGCGGCGCTATCACAGTCAAAGAGTGCGGCAACGTAGTTTTAGAGTTGGTGAACTGGTCCTCCGCCTAATCCAAGACAGGAAAGGCTTGCATAAGCTATCCCCGCCATGGGAACGACCCTTTGTGGTCAGTAGAGTGTTGCTCAATGGATCTTATTACTTGGTGGACGCACGAGACGGCTACAGGAAGAAACTAGGCCGCAAGCGCAAAAGGAAGGTCGACGACAAGTACGACGAAACCAAACGGCCTTGGAACATTGAGCAGCTACGTCCTTTTTACACTTAGCAATTTTCAAATTGTAATAAGTATTATATGGTTATGAAATAAAAGTCTATGGTTTGCTCATTCAGCTTTGAGACCATGCCATCTTTGTCTTTTCTCGCAATCATATCTTTGTTAATGTCAAAAGTTACCAACAAAATTTTGCTCCGTGCCACGGTCCGACTTTTTTGACATTTGTCGTCTGTCGGCTAAAACTAAACAAACAACCTTTGCACCGCCTAGTATAGTTATCTGTCTGTTTGTGTGTGGGTCGTCTAGTAGTATATCGTTGGCACCAACATGCCGGCTTTGGTCTCTGAGTCTAAACTAATTGGTATTGCACCTGGTTGGCTCAGCTAAATTAACTGTGATGAGGTTCCACCAACATATGAAACAGCCAAACATATAAACGAGATACATATTAAGGCGGGCCACTTAAGTAAGCCTATCGCCAAGTGTAGCATAAAAGTTGGCCCAACATAATTACATACCAAAATAAAGCAAGTTTTTTTTCGCGTTACAGATTAACGCATCTACTTGTGCTATGTTCACAGGGGACGATGCCTAAGGTATTGCCGCTCCGGTGGAAGCTGTCTGGAGGTCTTGGGGATGACGCCGGCATCCTTGGGGCTGGCTCCGCCATCCTGGGGTCTGTGCTGGTCAGCCAGGGCTTCACCTTCTCCATCTCCGGCAGTTTCGATGTTCGCCAAGGAGGATTCGGCTGCTGCGGCATGACGATCCGGGTGTTCTTTGTAGAACTTGCGGATGTCTACCATGTTGGCAACCCGCGTTGCGTAGCCTTGGACGGCAGCCAGCACTTTGGAGAGCATAATGGGCTGGCCATTTTCGTGTCTATCGGCATGAACTCGGTAACTTGCCGAATATCGGCCTCCGGGTACCATGCCGCCATCAAGGCCAGCGCCACCTTGGCTCCGCCGCGTGCAGCGGATCGCAACTGGCTGTCATACACCGTGGTCGCCCTCCCCAGCAGTTTTGGCAAAGACTCGAAATCAACTGGGTCGCTGCCTGCGCCAGGAAAGAACTTGGCAGCGAACGCCTTGCCCGCGCCGACAAGTAGGTTGACTATTTCGCCAACCTTCAGAATGCGTGCAAGGCGGGGCGAGGTATCCACGTTGTCGCCCAGGCTTGCCGGCACTACAAAAATTATACAAGTGTTAGACATTGCGGCAAGTGACTCAAGTACTCACAGTAACGTGAAGGTGCAGGGAAAAAATACTACCAAGGACATGCTCATGGATGGCGTTGACCTCATCCATGCGGGCGGCAAGGGTCTCTTCGGCTAGCTGGACGGCTTGGGCATGCTTTTCTTGTTGAGCTTTGGCGTTCTTTGTCACCTCAGCAAGGGTGTCGCCCAAAGTTTTCAGCTGCTCCGTCAGCTTGCTAACCTTCGTGGCATGGGTCAAGTCTCGCTCTTCCAGTTCCTTGGCATGAGCTTCCTTCAGTTCCATGACTTCCTTGGCTAAATCTGCAGCTTCGTTGATCATGGCTTGCATATCAGTAGAGCTTTTGAGAATATCTTGTGCAGCGTCTAGCAATTCTACAAAGCGTGGAAAAAGCCGACTAAAATACTTATCGGAAGAAAGCAAAAAGAAGATGGACGAAAAGAAGGCAAAGAGATTTGTCACCTTCATCCTTTTTACGAGCCTCTTCCAAGCTCGCAATCTGGGCGTCCTTGAGCACCATGTCCTGCCGCAGTTGTTGGCACTCTTTGGACTTCTTCTCTTGTGCCCGGAATAGCTCAAGGTTCGAAGCAAGAACAGCCTGCAAATGCAAAGACAACTTTGAGATTAAAACATTAGTCAAAAAGACCACTCTGCTGGCTAAAACATCTTTTAGCCGCCAAAGTGCTCGGGGGCTGTGACTATGGACTATGTTACCTCAAGTTGGTCGTGGAGGGTCTCGTGGAGCTTATCCATGTGCGAGTACCAGTTGCGGGTACCATCGCGCATGGTCCTCAACGTTTGCCGAGGATCTTTCACTCCTCCGCCAAGTCCAGAGCTGGGATTGAAGGACGAGCCGCCGTGGCTTTCCGCCATCTCATCCTCCACCTCCTGTTTCATGGCGATGAAGTGGGCGGCATCATTAGTTGAAGCTTCAGCCACTCTCGACCTGGAGATGCCGGCAGCAGATTTCTTGCCCACCGCCTTCTCTGCAGCCGTCTCCGCAGCACCAGTTGACCTCGTGTTGTCCGCCGCGTATGTTCCCGGGCAGAAGACCACGGGAATGTTGGTGGCAGGAGTGGCTGGTGTGGTGACTGGAGAAGGCCTTGGCGGTTTGCCTCTGCCAGCGGTTGCCTTCAGGTTGGAGCAAAGTTTGGGCATGGTGGGCTTCGCTCTACAAAAGAGGAGTAAACGCATTACAAAAACAACAAATGGTAAAATTAGCAAAGCAAAAGCTTATTTACCGCTTCAGGGGAATATTTCCCCCCAAGGTCTCATCCTCCGCCTCGGTGGTGACGACCGCCTTCTTCTTCTTCTCCAAGTCCCTGGTGGAGGAAGTCCCGCCAATCTTGTGCTTCCTGGACTTGCCTGTCCCGGCATCATACCAGTTTGGAGCCAAGTCGGCGTCCACCAAGGTCTTCAGCTGAAAAACAAAGCATCGTCAATCCGGCGTCCAGTTGGCAAAATAACTCAACAAGGGAAGCTCTGGCTTACCTCTGGGGCTGGGTTGTCGTGGGTGAACATGGCGACGCCTTCGGCCAACTTCACATGATGAGGCTTGATGAGCTCCCTTAGCCGGTACAGTAGCGTGTCCTCGCCAAGAGTACTGTTGCCGGTGATGTCCGCCTTGTACTCGCACATCTTCAGTGGGCGATGGCGAAGAGGCATGATCTTCCTCGACAACCAACAGATGACGGTGTCTACTCTGTCAAGTCGTGGAGCTTCCATCGTCTTGGTTAGGAACTCGATCCGCCTAACAGCAAGGCGGAGATCATTGGGCAGGCTGCCAAGTGGCACCTTCTCTGTCCAGCAGGCCTTGTGTTTTGGCGGACCATTGACGAAAGGAGGAATCCCCACCATGTTGTTGGGGGTCGGGATGTCCTTGCAGTAAAAGAAGGTGCTGGTACAATTCTTCACTGACTCGATGTACGGGATCTTTGGGTACCAGTCACTATGGCTGCAGTTGAAGGTAACACTGCCGCAAGTTGCTAGCTGGCCGGCTGCAAAGGAAACAGTATTTGGACAGTTCTACGGTGGCGACTATGCCTAGATAGCCCTCACATAGCGCTTGGAAGCCGGCTAACACTAGATGCTATTCGGCGCTATGTTGTGTGGCTGCAACCCGTAGTACTTCAAGATGGCTAGGAAGAAGACGGAAAGCGGTAGAGTCATACCGCGCAGGAGGTGCGACGCCAAGACGACCCTTTCTCCATCTTTGGGGTCAGGGGCGGCTTCATCACCTGGTGGCCGCCAAAAGCACTCCGTCTTTGGCGGCAAGAATCCGCCTTCTTCCAGCTCCTCCTGGTAGTCCGCCGTAATGCATGACGGTAGCCAGTAGCGGGAGCCCAGCTCCGCCACTTCCTCTTCTTCCTCGACCACGGTCTCGCCGGCGGGAACCTCCGGGACCACCGTGAGCGCCGCGTCCGTCACCGCCATTGATGCAAAGGGAAGAAGGAGGCGTAGCCGCTGTTGGGGCCGCCGGAGCCGGGGAAGATGAAGATACCCCGCCCATTGTTGCAGCGGGGAAGGAAGAAGCCGACGGCACGTTGCTCACCGCCGCCGCCACCGCAGATCCAGATCTTGCAATAGTGGATGTCGCCGCTGCTGCAGCCGCCGCCACCGCCAAGTGAATCCACCCCGTGGCAGGTTGAGGGTATTTATCTCCCTTCCTCCGCGATTCGTGCGAGAAACGGCCACGGCCACGATCTCCACCACGTGCCCACGTCTCGCACGTCGTGGTAACGGCGAGCGTTGCCGTCGCCTCGATTCCCGCGCATGGTGGGGAAAGTAATCATAACGCACGCGTAAGTTCAAACTGTCGTGGACTGCGTGACGTCATCCGTCAACATTTGATGGGACTGGTCAATGTGACAAGACTTTGCCTGGAAGATTCCTAACAGCGGTCAGGCCGTCTTTCCCATGTTGGCGGCAACGTGTCCGACTACTTTAGATGGATCGCCGCCTACTTCAATTTAGGAATGCTTCAAACTCTTCAGCCGCCTACTACATCAGGAACAAGGCGGACATGGCCGACAAAAGAAGACGGCGCCTGGAGAACTTCAACCCTTCCGGAGGCTAATGTTGGGGATATACCTACTGGGTGTATCTCTGACATGGATCAATCCGGCTAGTACAGGGTGGCCCAAAGTGGTGGTTAAGGCTTTGGCCTGCCGGGCGGCCCAGATAGCCGGTAGACAAGGCGGACGGAGATGGCAAGACGGAGGCCTAGGACTGAAGCCCATGGCGCCACCAAGATCAAGACGGAAGGCGGTGACTGGACGGATAGGTTTAGGACTCTGTAGTCTTGCCGGACACGTTTGTTCCTTGTAACCCTAGGTCTGGCCGCCTATATAAGCCGGACCACGGGAAGCCTTTAGGGCAGACTTTGATACGTTCAACATACTCTTACCCATTGGAACCCGATCAAGTCTATTGCCATTGTAGTGAGTTATAGCATCACGTAGGGTCTCGCCACCGCTGCGAGATCCGAAGCTGGGTAAACTGTCTTGTTCGATCCCGACCTCGACGACGCTCCCCTTCACCCCCTCGGTTAACCCTCGGCTAGAGGACCCCCGTATCCTATCAACAATGCCGATACGACGACAACGCCTAAGCAAGGGAAAAACCTCAGGGGCGATCTCCCTGGCGAAACCTAGTTGCCGCATACCGCAGAGCGAATAGCGCTCCGCGCAACCTTCTTCGCAAGGTGGGCCAGCCCAATAACACCTTCAGCCAAAATTTGGTATTCAGGTTCGTTTTTTCCTGTTTGTTTTGCCTTTTCTTTTTCTTTTCTATTTGGCTATTTCTTTTTTCTTTCTTATTTTTTATTTTTTTATTTTCGTTTTACATTAGAAACCAATGTTATATGTTTTAGGAAAATATTACCTGTCCATATATTAAAATGGTTCAAACAACAAATTTTGAAAATGAATAATTTCTAAAATTAACAAATTTCAAAGATGAACAATTTTCGAATCTGATTTATTTTGAAAATAAACAAATTTCAAAAATGAGAAATTTTCAAAATGAACAAATTTCAAAATTTTCAAATCTATTTTTTAAAATGAATATAAAAAAGAAAGAAAAAAAGGAAAATAAAAAGGAAAACAATTTGTCCATATATTAAAATCTCTCCAAAATCAGTTTAAACCAAGTTTCTGTTCAACGGACTTTTACAAAATCGTTCAATACCAAATTATGTTCAACGGGTCTTTCAAGAATCGTTCAATACCAAATTACGTTCAACATGTTTTTCAAAATCGTTCAACATATTTTTCAAAAATCGTTCCAAAATCCGTTTAAACCCAAGTTTCTGTTCAACGGAGTTTTACAAAATCGTTCAATACCAAATTTTGTTTAGCAGGTCTTCAAAAAATCGTTCAAGCCCAAATTACGTTCAACGGAGTTTTTAAAAATTGTTCAAGACCAAATTACGTTCAACGGGTTACCAAATCATGTTCAACATGTTTTCAAATATCGTTCCAAAATCTGTTTAAACCAAGTTTCTGGTGAACGGTGTTTTATAGAATCGTTCAATACCAAATTCCGTTCAACGGGTCTTTCAGAAATTGTTCAAAACCAAATTATGTTCAACATGTTTTAAAAAAAATTGTTCAACATGTTTTTCAAAAATTGTTCCAAAATCTGTTTAAACCAAGTTTCTGTTCAACGAAGTTTTGCAAAATCGTTCAATACCAAATTCTGTTCAACGGGTCTTTCAAAAAAAATTCAAGACCAAATTACGTTCAACAGGTTTTTAAAAAATTGTTCAAGACCAAATTATAACACGAAAATTGTGTGAAACATTGACATTAACCTCTTCGTCAAAAGATATTTTAAACGCTCAACCGAGTGCGACGAATTTGATAAAATTCTATTAAAAAAGTTTCGAACATCGATTCAAAATTGAGAAATTACAATCGATGAAACTCGAAACTAAGTATAGGAATAGAACATACTCGTGGACGCGCATAATTTTCATTTACGAATTATTTTATTTTAAAGTGCAAAGAAAACATGGAAACGTGCACCACACTAAAACTTCTCTTGCGAGGAAGCACGGAAATAGGAAACAGTAGCGAGCGGAAAGGAGATCCGAGCGTCCGGAAGTGGGCTGAGTCCAGTTGGGTCACCGGGTGTGCGGAGCCTTGCTGCCTCCGCGTACCGCGTCAACTAGGCGCTCCCGATCTCTCTCGTCTGACATTGTTTTTAGAACTTTGCCGTGGGCTGACTGAACAGAAGAACAGTTTTTTATTGAGGGGGAACAGAAGAACAGATAGCGGGTGAAATCACCGAAAGAGGAAAGCCCATACAATAAAGCCCAAGCATTGTCCATAAGTCAGCAACGCACTCCCCAACCCCCATAAAATGTTTTATTAGGGAAAATCCCTAATAAAATGTTTCTTCTCTCACCTTCCAACCCCCATGATGTAAATCTCCCATGTACATGATCTCATCATTCATTTATTATAAAATTTAACCGTAGGGATTTTTCCCTACGGTACGGTGTTCAAAAAAAAAAGTCAGCCACGCACTCCCCTAAAAAAAAAGTGGCAGCCACAGCAATTCCCCAACCCCCATCGTTCGTCTCCTCCGCCCCGGCGCCCCTATGTCCAGCGAGCGCAGCCTCGACGCGACAACTCCCCGGGGCGCGATTCCGGTGACCAATCCATTTTGTTGAAAGGATCTTCTTATACAAGTACGAGCCCCCCGTCCCGGTGCTCCGTAACTCTGGGATCCGATGCCACTCGCGATTTCTCCATCTCCCTCCGTCATTCCGCGTCGCCAGTTTTGATCCGGGAGCAGCGGCATGGGAGGGACTCCTCCTGCCGCCGATTCGTCTCCCGGTGACGACCTATCCGGGCCTGCTATGGGTATGTCTATCTCAATCTTCCTCTCAGTTTGAAAAAATACATCTTTTTTAACCCGGCGGGAGGTGAGTTTTTTTTCTTTGATTGACTCGGCGGGAGGTCAGTTGTTGTTGTACAAAGATGCAGAGAGTTAGCTCGATTTGTTGATTTTTGGGGAGATGTATGTTTTTACCCTCGGTTACTTGCCTTAATGCATCGATTTTCCTTCCAAAATACATAAAGATGCAGTTTTTATGTGCGTTCCCGTGTAAGCTTTGCTCTCCCCCCCCCCCCCCCCCCCCCCCCCCCCCGGCGTCGCCAGTAGCCTCGCACGAATCGGATTGCCAACCTTCAGATGTTATGCTGCTTGTGCTTTGCGTTTTATCCAATCGCCGTAACAGTATAGTTTACCGGAATATTTTGCGTGACCGAGTGACTGCTTCTTTCCGTATTGGTTTAATTTCTTCGAGTGCACGACTTTGAGCTTATCCGAGTTGAATTCAGCTTTCCACTTGGTTTTCCGGTTCCCTTTGAGACACGGAGTTAGTCCTGGTAGAATCATAGATACATATATATTGGATCGTTTGTTTGCTTTGCTATCTAAACATTTGATCGCAAGCACATAACCTGAAGTTTATTCAATTACTATGGCAGCAACATCCGGTTGGTCGGACCTACCAATTGATCTCCTCCTCAGCATCCTGCAACGCCTTGAGATTCCCCAAGCCCTCGCATTTGCAGCTGTATGCACCTCATGGCGCTCGGCAGCCACGGTTGCCCGCATCCCACTTTCTCGCAGGCCATGGCTCATGTCTTGGGCCAACTTCCTCGAGCAAAGGGAATTCCAGGTGAAGTCTAAGATGAACTGGGTCCCAGAAGCAGCAACCTGCAAGTTCCGCCATCTCCTTGACGTCGACAAGGTTTACGATGTTAATCTTCCGAAGGGTTGCTTTGTCGCATGTTGCGGAGCCTCCCACGGATGGCTGGTTCTGGTAAATGACCTCTCCAATCTTGTTCTGTTCAACCCGTTCACCTCGGAGATGATCCCGCTGCCGCCGTCACGGATTTCACGTGTGTGAGGGCAGTCTACGACACCGGAGGAAATTTGGAGCATTATCTTTTTTCAAGATTCCAACAAGTCTATCATCCAAATCATCTAGGAACATGGTTTTATCAGAAGGCCTTGTTGTCATGCAGCCCGTCTAATGGTGGTGACTACACTGTGATGATCATCCATCGGGATGATGATTGGCTTTCTTTTGTTAGGGCAGGAGAGAGCAAGTGGAAAACTGCTTCAATGTTGGATGCTAGCAAGCGAGATAGGTACGCGGACTGTGCGTACCACAATGGGAGGTTCTACAGCATAACATGTTACAATATTGGGCCCATTAGTGGGCAGCCCATATAAGCAATTCTGGAAATCTCAAATTGGTCCATGTACATGGCAGAATTTTGGAGGTGCATGTACGTGACTAAAGTTTAGTCACATACTGCTAGCTTATAGAGAGCTGCACCACTTTATATAGTGGAGTGTTCTATCACTTGGTGTGCTGGCTGAGAATAGAAGGCTCTCTCGTGCGCACTCATCCACTGCCGCCGTCCGTCACGACACGCCGCGGGTTGCGGGAATGAGCCGAGCCGATGCTTAGCCAATTCGGATCGCTACCGGATCGTGGGCTGCTGTAACCGACTCAAACGTGTGCGACGTGGCCGGCCCACGTTGTACCCGTTAGGGTTTTCCGAACCGCACTATATATTGCCGTGCACTGCGTGCGCCGTCACACACCGAACCAATCTAGGTTTTGTCAATCTCGTGCCTTGCGCCGCCGCCGTAGTCTACTTCATCCCGTGTGCCGGCGTGCACCGGCGAACGGGACAGCAGGTCTCCGGAACCACTTGTCCTTGTGATCCTGTACGGAGAGGGCGAATAAGGTTTTTGGGAAGCGCTCCGCGCGACTGCTTTCAAGTTCTTCATCACGGCTCGCCTCCCTGGACGATCGCCGGATCCGCGGGCAGCTCGTCTCCAACGCCGTCTTCTTCGAGCTGTTGCTGATACCGAAGCCGCTCAAGCTGCTGCCATCGCTGATTCAACGACTGCTTCATTTACAACTGTTCGGTACATGCGACATAAACCGAACTGTTTTACTATGGATGTGTTGGCGTATGTCTTACTGCTGTTCATGTTAATTAGTACATCTAGTATGTTTGTGTTTAACATGTTAGTAGCTGTGGTTGTCATGCTTTTTATTCTGGAATTAAAAATGAAAATTATGCCTAGTAATCCAACATAACATTACATGGAAAAGTGGATAAGTGGGATCTTGATGCACCGGATGGACCAACAAAGGAGGAGATTATCGAATATAAGTACTGTGCACCTATACTTACTAGACACCTGGTGGCTACACCGTGGGGTGATCTCTTGCAAGTCCGTGCGATTTATACAAGGGCGGAGAGTAGGTACCCAGATAATGTCAAGTTCCAGGTTCGCAAGGTTGATCTTGAACGATGCAAAAATGTATCGTCGAAGAACTTGAGAGATCATGCGATTTTCATTGGACTGAACCATTCGGCATGTTTACCCACAGAGAATCTCCCTGGTGTGCAACCTCAATTCATTTATTTCTCTGCTCCCTGGATGACATGGACAATTGATTTGATCAGCCGAGTTCTTGATTGGGGAGGTGTAAGGGCCTACGACCCCAAAACAAGGACTTTCAAGCGGGTTTTTCCCTTTGGAGGTATGTGTGATTCTTTGAGCACGATTTACCCTTCGGATGTGTGGATAACTCCGAATATGTGACAGAATAGGACCAGTGTTTCTTCTGAATCTAAATAAGTTTGTAAAACTAAATACTCCCTCTGTTCCGAATTATAAGATATTTTGGATATTTCATTGTGGACTTTATATAGACTGAAATGAGTCAACAGATACACTGAAATGTGTCGAGATATATGAGATTCAGAAAAGGTACAACATCTTATAATTTTTATTTGTAACGGAGGGAGTAGTTGTCTGTAGAGGTCCCAATACAGTTATGTGGATTGATTAAAGATTTGAAGGTGTATTTTTTTTGAGAAAAAGTCCAGAATATAAACTTATATTCTAGACTTGAAGAACCGAAATATGTTTCCGAACCAACTTGCCAAGGAGAGTGGGTACTGTTACTGTGGACTGCAGACAGGTGGGTCAGGGTGCACCGAGCACGAATTATGCCCTGAGGCACCAGAGCTAGGCCCATGTGTCAGGGGCGAGAATGTGGCGAAATTTTTATTTTTTAGGGGAATGTGGCGAGCAGCTGATTGGGTTTTAGATGGAGCAATATGACAGGGCCTGGCTAGTTAATAGTGGCTCCCTCGTGTTCTCGCTTGCGGGGCTTGTGCGATGCGATGCATATCCATCCGTGGGTCTCTTGTGCAGTTGCAGTTGTGCGCGTTGGGATTTGGTAGTTGGATGAGCCACAGGCGACACAACCGTGCGCCTGTTAGGTAGGAGTATATCCGAACGGACGGCCATGAGTGAATAGTTTAACTCTGGAGTTTGAATACTGGGGGAATACTTTACTCTCGCGTCGCGTCGCTCCCGCGGGGGCGACTACACCGCAGCGCCGCCAGCAGCCTCTTCGCCGGTCCTCTCCACCGCCTCTGCCGCCGGCCTGAGCCGCGGTGGCGGCGGACCCATCCCCGAAGGGGGTGGGGTGGAGTCGCTCGCGCAGGAGGAGGTCGCCCGGTGTGGGGCCTTGGCGGCCGGAGATGCGGAATCTGGGCGGTGGCCCAGGCCTCGCCGGCGTGCGTCGTCGACGCAGCGGAGGCGCCTGCAGCCTCGCTGGCTGTGGAGATGGGGAGAGGCGGCGGTGCGTGCTCCTGCGATGGAGGCCGGTCCGATCTGGGTCGTCCGGGCCCCGATCTGGGCCGTGTGGGCCCCGATCTGGGTCTCCCGGGCCGCGACCGACGCGAGGGAGGCAGAGGCTTGCTGGCCGACGGAGAAGGGTCTCCCCGGCTCCCCTTTGCGTCGATCTGTGCGCCTAGTTTGTGGTGGTGCGGTTCTTCCTCAACCGCGTGTGATTCCTGCTCGTCGCCCCTCCGGACGTAGTGGTGGTGGCAGCAGCCGGTTGGCTGACTGCGGTGGAGAGGAGGTAGGTGGCGGCGTGTGCTCCAGGTGCGGGCTCGAGTCTCCCGGGCCCCGTTCTAGGTCGCTGGGCCACGCTCGTCGCGAGGGTTGCCGGCCTTGCTGGCTGGCGGAAGTTGGGGCTCCCCGATCCTCTCTTGCCTAGATAGGCTCGTCACTCCGGTGGCAGTGCGACTCTCTCCCCGGTCGCGTGTGTTACTCTCCCGTGGAGCCTGTTCCTGCTTGTGCAGGGGCTCTCTCAGACCCAGGACGGGACACCAAGTGAGTTGTGCAGGCTCGCTGCACCTTATTCCGTCGTCCAATGTCCTGCGAGGCCAGCTCCGCTGCTGTCGTGCAGCGTTTTGCTCGGCTGGACAGGGCCATGACGGCTTCTTGTCGTCCGCTGCGGAGGTTGGTTGGTGTTTTCGTTCTGGCGTTTGTTGCTGGTGTTATTAGCAGGGGCTAGAGCACCATTTCTCTCCTCTCCGGGAAGGAGATGGGAAGCAGTGGCCGGCTCTTCGACCTCATGGTGGCATCTGGTGTTCGGGATGCTCGGGGCTCCGGTGAAAGCTGTGCATGGTTCAGACCATCGCAGGTGATGGTGACACCCCCGGGTGCCATTTTCCTTCGTGAAGGCATCACCTTGAAGCTCCTCTCCCTGTTGGATTCCACCTCCACCTCTCCCTGCCTTGTTCTCGGTGTGGCTTGCTTCTGGTTGGAGGATTGGGTCTTGGCGAAAGCTTTGTAGGTCTTTGGACTCTACTGGCGACGACGACGCTCTTCGGCGCCGCTCTCCTCCTTGGAGGCGTCGTTTTGAAACCCCTCATGGGATTCTCGAGTCCTGCTGTTTGCTTGCTCGAGATTTGGGTGGCGATGTGCGCGTGGATGGCCTGAAGGTGGCATTGCTTCCGTGCAACAGAAGACATGACAATACTCTTTCGACTGGATCAAGACTTAGTTGCCTTTGTTCCTTCTCTTTTGTAGTCTTCTGTTGTCTTTGTAGCTGGCATCCCAGCGCGTGAGTGTAAGCTGTGTTAGTTGTAACCCTTAACCGGTTGTTGACTTTGTTAATTTAAAGCTGAGCTTATTTCGAGCCTTCCGTCTAAAAAAAAGAATACTTTACTCTGGAGTAGTACGTCCAACTGTGCATGAGCTCTTGTTGAATGTGCACTAGTATTTCAAGAATTGGATTCGCCGTGGGAGCACAGGCTGCAGTAATTAGGTTTTTCTCTAATGGAGCAGGAGTGAGCAGATGATGGGCCGCTCGTTCTGTTCGGCCATTTCCAGCCCATGCAAATCATTCCAGAGACGCTCGGTGCAGACTACGACTAGCTTCACCGTTATATGCGGCAAGACAGCGTGAAGGCTGGCACCTTTGCTGTGCATATCCTAGTCACAGAAGATACCGAGAATAATTTGATATGTCACAAATTAAGCAAATGTCTCACAAAGATGAATCAACTGAAAATGGTACTTACAAAAATACATCAGGGGAACCGAAAAAGTCAGATAGTTTTTCAGTTTTCACAATATAGTAGCTTTATCTTCTCTCTTTGTAGGAGGAAGGAGCAAATGGGCATGAAAAAGGTTGTTCAGATATTTTGAGGATTATTTCTTAGGACATGCCTCGGACTTTCACAAGAAACTACTCTCCCCGTATTACATTACCAAATACTTAACCCACACCCCACCACATTTGGCCTCCTCTTTAATCTTCACAATGATGAAATTTGATGCGGTGGCATGATTTTGGAAGACCCTAACATTCTGCTCCTCTCAAATTTCCCAAGAGACAAGCATGGTAACAAAGACAAGACTTTGCAAGGTCGACCCTTTCTTCAAACTAAATTTTGACTACCACTCCTTGACATTTTTTTTTTACCTGGAGCGAGAGCTTCGCTACTGCTATAAGGTAGGCGAAAAAACTTTACAATCCTGCAAGCAGGTTGGAAAGAAAGTAAAAATGCCCAGGACTGGGTGAAGATCAACTGGACAACTACTCCCAAAACCTCCTTAAGGAGGGCAAAATCAACTCTAATAAGCTGCAAAACTCCTCTCGCATCCAGCGCAAGACCACAGAAAGTTCCACGATTTCTCTCTTTTCACAAATGACATGCCACATAAGTTATAAAACCGCATTCTTCAGCTCGTACCTTCTAGATCCTTGGGGGCTTGACAGCTTGTTTTCCTCGAGCATTCGCCGATGGTCTCACTCGAGAAGTTGACATTGGCAACACGTGACTGGAGAGCAGATGCCAAATGTCAGGCCTCCTTGGCGATCGGGCACCCGAGAAGAACGTGGGAGGCCGATTCGAGCATGTGATCGCAAAGGCAACACTCATTGGCATGGGGCCACCCTCTCGCCGCCAAACTATCGACGGTCCAATTTTCGGTTTTGTAGTAGAAGCCAAGATATATAAAACTTCACCTTCTTCTCAACCTTGAGCTTCCATACTCTAGCCAACGCAGGTTTTCGGATGCAGACAAGGTACTCAACCTCATAGGCACTCTTGGTAGAGTAAGTCCCAGAGGTGCCAAGACACCAACAGATCTCGTCCCATCCGTCTGCGAGGGTAACCTGTAGCAGCCTGCGCCATATGTCGATGAATTGATACATCTGGGGCCGATGAGATGCGCTGGAGCCTGGTCATCCATCTACCCTCCGTCAACGGCATGGATGGAGCTGGAACAACTGTAACCATGATGCCCTCCAAAAGAGTGAACAAGTATAGTGACCTACTCCTGTATGTCGCTTCAAGGCGATGCGAGAGGCTTCGGTCGCCTGAAGACACAGCTTCATGGGCCGCTTCAAAATCGGCCCAATACAAAAGGCATTGTTATTTTTTATTTTTTAAAGTTGAATATTTTTTAAAAATATGAATATTTTTAAACATGAACAAAATTTAGGTATGAACAATTTTCAAAATTTGAACAATTTTTGAATCTTAACGAACAAATTTCAAATCTGAACATTTTTTTAGATCTGAACAAATTTCCAATCTGAATATTGTTTCGAAAATAAAAAAGAAAAATGAAACAAACAGAAAAGAAACACAACAGAAAAAAGAAAAAACAACAGAAAAACAAAACGAAGAAGGAAAAAGGAAGCAGCGAACTAAAATGGGCCCGGTCCAGTAAAGCGATCCTTAAGGCGACGCTGACGAAACGCAACGCCAGCGGGCGATATATAGGATTGGATTAAGTATACTTTTCACCCTCACCCTATGGACAACATTCACCCTGAACTTGAAAACCATATGATTTAAACCCTCAAATGTACCAAACCGGATTAATAACCCCTGGTAGTGGTTTTTATCGAATTGGGGCGGTTTTGAGAAGAATTTGGGTGGTTTTGGACTTAAAGTGGTCGCTGACATGGCGGTGGTGTGGCAACGGCTGTTAACACCGTTACTGTGCTGGTGGACCCCACCTGTCAGGCCCCTCTCATCCCTGGATTCTATCTAAAAATCCCCCACCCACCGGCAGAGAAGCCCGCCACGAAGGCTAGCGAATCGCAAGGTCGAGCAGGCCAAAATTCGCGGCGTCGGGATGGGGGCTTACCTCGGGGAGCTGGGAATCGGGTCGTCCGGCGATGGAGGGGGCCCGGATTCATCCCGGCAAGATTTCGCATGACGACGAGGCTGGATGAAATCAGAGCACGGGCGAAGCGAGAGAAGTCGTCGCGGGAGGCCGCGGGGGGAGGCAGGGGCGAGCTGGCCGGAGCACGTTGCGAGGTTGCGGGGGAGAGGGAGGGTAGCCGGCGGTGCGGGGAGAAGTCGCCGTCGTAGATGGGGCGGCAGCTGCTGCTGCGGGATTTGGGTCGGGGGACAACAGCCCTCTAGTCCCGTACCAACTGCTCGAACACTTGCCTGCATTCGCCGGCCGACCTCCCGGAGCTGTCACGGGAGGTGGAGGTGGACGGGCTGCCTCCCGCGCTTCTTGGAGGAGGAGCGGCGGCGGGCCGTTGCCCTTCCGGTCGACCCTCGCCGCGGCGGAGCTCGACCCATCGGTGCCGCCACCGCCTACGGCCTGCTCACGGACGCGTTCTTGGGGTCGGTTGGCAAGCGCTGCAGAGGGAGGTGGTGGTGAGGAGGCAGCGGCGCCGCCTGTGCTGGGGTCCTCGCGTGGCCCATGGACCGGTTCTAGGATGCGGTCGTTTCCTGAACCGGATTTCATGGCAGTGGGAGGATTCGTATTGCAATTTCGCAAACGATGCGCATCTCATCTTCACCGACGCGTACTCAGCGTCCACCAGCAGCTGGATGGCGTACTCGGCGCACCGTGCGCCAATAGCCAGCAGCCGCTCGTGCGCCAGCTGCAGCTCCCGCTCCTCCTCCGCCGTCTCCGATGGTGTCAGGTATAGCGGGCTGGAGTCAGACAGGATCGGGAACGCGCCTCGTCTCGTTGGTGTCCACCAACGAGGGGAACATAGAGTAGTGCGGAGAAGATAGGAGAAGAAAACGGCCACCTCTCCTATAAAAGAAACTGACAGCTGGGGCCCACGCGCACATAACGCCGTTTTCAACTTAACCGACGGCCGACACCCATGTCATCGCCACGTCACCCCTCAAAACCGCTCAAACCGACCAAAATCAGGCCAGGGGTTATTCATCCGGTTTGATACGTTTGAGGTTGAAATCATATGGTTTTCAAGTTCAGGGTGAATGTTGTCCATAGGGTGACATTTAGGGGTGAAAACTATACTTTTTTTTAATTTGTGAAAACTATACTTTTTTTTTTTTGAATTTTTGTGAAAACTATACTTAATCCTGTAGGATTTGCCAGAAACCGCAGGCTGACATTGTGTTTAGAACTTGCCGCGGGCTGACTGAACAGAGGAACAGATAGCGGGCCAATCATGGAAATAGGAAAGCCCATACAATAAAGCCCAAGCATTGTCCATAAGTCAGTGACACATCCTCAGAAAAAAAAAAGTGGCAACCACTGCAATTCCCCAACGCCCCCATGTCCAGCGAGCGCAGGGCGCAGCCTCGACGCGACAACTCCCCGGGGCGCGATTCCGGGACCAATCCATTTTGCTGAAAAGCTCCTTCACATACAAGGACGAGCCCCCCCGTCCCAATGCTCCGTAACTCTGAGATCCGATGCCACTCGCGGTTTCTCCATCTCCCTCCGTCATTCCGCGTCGCCAGTTTGATCAGGGGAGCAGCAGTATGGGAGGGACTCCTCCTGGCGCCGATTCGTCTCTCGGTGACGAGCTATCCGGGCCTGCTATGGGTATGTCTATCTCAATCTTCCTCTCAGTTTGAAAAATACATCTTTTTTAACCCGGCGGGATGTGAGTTTTTTTTTGATGACTCGGCGGGAGGTCAGTTGTTGTTGTACAAAGATGCAGAGAGTTAGCTCGGTATGTTGATTTTTAGGGAGATTTATGTTTTTTCCCTCGGTTACTTGCCTTAATGCTTCGATTTTCCTTCCAAAATACATAAAGATGCAGTTTTTGTGCGCGTTCCCGTGTGAGCTTTGCTCTTTTCCCCCCTTGGTGTCGCCAGTGGCCTCGCGCGAATCGGATTGCCAACCTTCAGATGTTATGCTGCTTGCGCTTTGCGTTATCCAATCGCCGTAACAGTATAGTTTACCGGCATATTTTGCGTGACCGAGTGACTGCTTCTTTCCGTATTGGTTTTCTTCGAGTGCACGACTATGAGCTTATCCGAGTTGAATTCAGCTTTCCACTTGGTTTTCCGGTTCCCTTTGAGACACGGAGTTAGTCCTGGTAGAATCATAGATACATATATTGGATCTTTTCTTTGCTATGTAAAAATTTGATCGCAAGCACATAACCTGAAGTTTATTCAATTACTATGGCAGCAGCATCCGGTTGGTCGGACCTCCCAATTGATCTCCTCCTCAGCATCCTGCAACGCCTTGAGATTCCCCAAGCCCTCGCATTTGCAGTCGTCTGCACGTCATGGTGCTCGGCGGCCACAGCTGCAGGTATCCCACGTTCTCGCGGGCCATGGCTCGTGTCTTGGGCCAACTTCCTCGAGCAAAGGGAATTCCAGGTGAAATCCGGGATGAACTGGGTCCCAGAAGCAGCAACCTGCAAGTTCCGCCATCTACTTGATGTCGACAAGGTTTACAATGTTAAATTTCCCAAGGGTTGCTTCGTTGCATGTTGTGGAGCCTCCCACGGATGGCTGTTTCTGGTAAATGACATCTCCAATATTGTTCTGTTCAACCCTTTCACCTCGTACATGATCCCTTTCCCTCCGATCACCGATTTCGCATGTGTGAGGGCAGTGTATGACAGCGGAGGAAATTTGAAACATTATCTTTTTGCGAGAGACAAAGTATATCAACCAAATTATCTAGGAACATGGTTTTATCAGAAGGCCGTGTTATCCTGCAGCCCGTCTAATGGTGGTGACTACATTGCCATGGTTATCCATGGTGATGCTGATTGGATTTCTTTCGTTAGGGCAGGAGAGAGACGGTGGAAAACTGCTTCAGTGTTGGGTACGGGCAAGACAGATCGGTACACCGACTGTGCGTACCACAATGGGAGGTTCTACATCATGACATTGCACGGCAGAGTGGATAAGTGGGATCTTGATGCACCGGATGGACCAACAAAGGAGGCGATTATTGAACATAGGCACCATGCACCTGTTCTTACTAGACACCTGATGTCTACACCGTGGGGTGATCTCTTGCAAGTCTGTGTGATTTATACAAACCAGAGTAGGTTCCCAGATAATGTCAAGTTCCAGATTCGCAAGGTTGATCTAGAAGGATGCAAAAGTATATCGAGGAAGGACTTTGGAGATCATGCAATTTTCATTGGACTGAACCACTCGGCATGTTTACCCATAGAGAACCTCCCTGGTGTACGATCTCAATTCATCTATTTCTCTGCTCCCTGGATGACACGGACTATTGATTATTTCAGCCGGATTCATGACTGGGGAGGTGTAAGGACCTACGACCCCAAAACAAGGACGTTCAAGCGGGTTTTCCCCTTCGGAGGTATGCGGGATTCTTTGAGCCTCCTGTACCCTTCGGAGGTATGGATCACCCCCAATATATGATACTCAGGTCTGGGCCAGTGTATGTATCTCGGAAGCTCGTTTGTGGATCGGTAGATATTTGTAGGCATGAATTGCATGTTCGATTGCTAATAATAAGAGGGCGAAGCCAACACCGCTATTGCAAGTCTGGAATTGACGTACAAAGTACAAAGAGTACGCTAGACTTGATTCAGCTTGCTTGGGCCATCCCACCAATGACAAAGTACAAAGAGTACGCTAGACTTGATTCAGGTCGCTTGGGCCATCTCACTAATGCAAACGAACATATCTTCTTTCTTCTTTTTTTTGCATATAATATTGTGGGTAGAATACATTTTTTTTCTCACCAATGCAAACAAACGTATCTTTTTTTTTTGCGTGCGTAAAGTACGAAGTGAACTGGACAAGTTAAGGAAAGGAAGCTTCAAGGTGTGGTTTGATAACATGTCTGCCATAGAACATATCGAATGATAATCCTGTCTAGCATGACTGATCCAAACATCTGGAGATGGACAAATTCTTTATTTAAGAGAAGATCGATGCTATCACTGGCTTATGTGAGTTCGGGACAACAACCGGAAAGTTTCACGAAAAGGTTAGGGACAAAAGGGAATGATTGACATATGTCACATGTCCTGAGGGGAGTGTTGGATAACTAATGGAGATATCTTTTGGTTACCTATTGGGCTTTCTTCGAGTTCTATGTGACCTATATAGCCCAACCCAGTGTCTGACCTATTTAAAGGTTTTACTCTTGTGCAGAAGTAATTGATCCTCTCCTCCCAGCTGTTAGAGAAACCCTAAGAAAATTAGGCCCTTATCTTAGCCCATTTCTGGTTTAGTTATAAGTTGTTGTCACACTTTAGTGAGCCTCGCTTATTTAGAAAATATGTACTTCAAAATAATCTGAATTCCACATTGGATCGAGTCAAATATTTAGTATTTGAAACAACTACTCACCCCTCCTTCGGTAATGCAACCGAATGCTCAAGTTTTTATTTAAATGCTAATGGAACGTGGCTAATTGGTTTCGCTTTTGTTATTTTAGCTGTATGGTACTAAACCTTTAGTCTCCATCGTGTTGTTTTAAAAATATGGGACTAAATCTGATTGGAAGATTTAGAATTTTCAGAATTTTGTAATTGGGCCTCATATGGGGTCTGAAATTCTAATCGTCCTCTTTGATTGAGTCCCACTTTGAAATGTCCTCTGAATGTAAGTTTCCAAAAACAACGTACTAGAAATTTTTAGGATGACTAAGAAAAGAAAATCTGGAAATAAATGTCATGAACTTCACCTGTAGACAGAATACCAAAGCACATCTTCATACAGTAGAGATCATGGTGATGCTCTGGTCGTTGGTATGTTGATCTTGCCTGCTACATTTTTTCTTGTGTGCACTGTCTGCAAGTTGTTCCCACCTGCAAGCGTATGCAGGCTGCTCCTACCGGCGACTCTAAACCGACAGTCGGCGCAGCACGTCCTCGCCGATTCGGCTTCTCTCATAGATTCCGTCGTACGCCACGGGTGGCTAGTGGATGACTCAGCTATCGTTGTGTTAGCTTTCGTTCTCTTTTCCGCTGCTGCGACGAGGACCAAACAAGCGGTGGCAGATTCACATAAGAAGAATTTCCTCGGGGATTTGGATGTATTTCTAAGTTTATCGGTTATTTTTGGGTAATTGTGGGTACAACTGTCATAAGTCTGGATGTGTACACTGTAACATTTTTATTGGTCAATATAATCAGATGTTAGGCAAAAAAAAAGATGAATTAGATGCAGTACGATTGTACACCCCACAACATGTATACCGACAGAAGCTCAAACTACTGACGTTTGGTATGCTAACTTCTTCGTATATACACAGTTCACAAGGTGCATCTTACAACAGAATAAACTACATCATACGACGAAACAAAAACTGAGTAGTACAAAGTACCAGCTCACTGTAGCAACACACAAATGCGCTATAGCAAAGCAAATGTTCTGAATGAAGCTTAGAAAAGTAACTGTAGTGTATTTCCAATGCGCTATAGCAAAGCAAATGTTCCAGCAGCCCGAAGAATGTCTTATGTGCTTGATGGTCTTGGTGGGATTTGGTTAACCATTTACCTTTTGGTTTCTAACCTAAATAACCATTTTGTCTATATGGTTAAATAGGTTAACCATTTGGTTAATTGGGTTAGAAAAGGTTAACCAATGGTTAGTAAGGTTCGAACCTTTATGCAATGATGATAAATACTCACAAAGCTCGTTATATCAAACCGAAGATTAGGTGCTCGAAAATTTGGCATGACTTTGCTAAAATACAAAAATGCACAAGCATATTCAAAATTTCACAATTATATGACATATAAAGGCACGTCTTCACAATTATACAAAAAATGCACAAGCATATGCTGAGTTCTAATTTGTGTACAAACACGTCTTCAGGTACTAGAAATCAGAGGCTGCACAAAAATGTAGTGGAAAAAGAAAGCTAGCTATACTAGTCCAGTGCGTTCGTTTCTTCTTTACTGATGCGGTGCTGCGCCTCATGAAAAGTACAGTGCGCTGCTGCCCCAAGCCAGGGGCCAGAGA
The DNA here is from genome assembly GCA_947311845.1 of Poa pratensis. Classification (NCBI taxonomy): domain Eukaryota; kingdom Viridiplantae; phylum Streptophyta; class Magnoliopsida; order Poales; family Poaceae; genus Poa; species Poa pratensis. The sequence continues at coordinate 46,820,440 of CAMZMU010000046.1, forward strand.
GGTCTCGTGGTGACTTGCTTATGCAGACGAGGAGGAAGAATAGGGGACGAAGGGGACCATATCTTCTCCGTCTGGTCGGCGGTGGAAGTCGACGAGGCGGCGGCGCGATGGTCTGCCGGTGCAGGAGATGAAACGGAGCGGTCGGAGGTAGGAGGGTGTCGAGGCGGCCGGAGGTAGGAGGGCGTCGAGGAGGTCGGGCGGCGATGGAGGCGCTCGGGGAGGGAGGCAGCCGGGCGGCGCTCAGCGAGGGAGCCGCTCGGTGCTGTCGGGGTATGAGATAACCACCGATTATTTTGGATCGAACCTAAAGAACCTAATCGTTTCGTGGGTTTTCCATTTGGCCCATTGGGCTCTTTTTTAGGTTAGGTTAGGTTAACCTAACCAATGGTTAGGTGGGAACCATGTCCCATCTATACTTGATGGTAATAATTTTGTTCCACCTCTTGGTCACAATGTAGGTAGTTAAAATGTATTCTTGGGACCAGAACAATGTTTATAGATTTGGCCATCAACAAAGAAAGAATTACTAGCAACATCGATGACAAATTGTTTGACGGTATGTTGTCGTTTGCAAATGCCAGAGTCTAAACGAAACCAGTGTATACTAGTACGACATACGCGGCTTGCCGCGCCGTTTATGCATGATGTCATCTTTTTCGTTTATGTAGGTCGCTGCGCAGAATCTAAAATATGATCACTAAATCTGTAGAAATGTTCTCTTAAATATCTCCATTGCGTCGAGCAGAAAAATTATTACCAAACTGCTTTTTGCCCTATGGGCAGATCAACTTAAAACAACGATTGTCTGAAGGAACTCCTCTTATTTGTCACTGACGGCAACATATTCCCTGTAGCACCTAAAGATAGAGCTGCCATAGCTTCACTATTTGTACTGGATGTGCCATGTTGCCCTGATTTGTCTTAAGACTTTTTGGTTGATTTCAGCACCTATGATCCAAACACAGCACATGCTACACTATCGGAAAGACCTATTTGTATAAAACTGAACATTTATTCATAAGAGAAATAATTACAAACAACATCAATGACAAATTATGCAGACTGTATGCTGTCATTTGCAAATGCCAGAGTCTAAGCGAAACCACTGAACATCTATCCAACAATTAGAACAAAAATAAAGCATCAACAAATCTTTTTTACCATTTTGTTGAAAACTGAGATGTTATTGCTTCATTTCATGTAGGCAAATGTTCTTCACAAGGTTCCACAGCACTTCTTTGCCAAAAGCTAGATCATTACTAACCGCAGCATAACTGAAGGAGTGATTATTCAGAGCGTCCTCCACGGCAACATACTAAGATATTACATCAACACACAAGCATGTTATGAAAAGAAAACCTGCTGCACTTTTGTGCAACATCAACGAGATGGTCTGCATGTTTTTGGAGGAACAGTTAAAATCTATCCAGAGGAATAGATTGTACCGGAAGTTTTGTCGCCCCGTTTACCCCAGCACGAAGTCCGCTGGCTCCACTTTTGCTACACACCCGAACTTGAAGGTACTGTATTTCCTGTGCACGCCTGTAAGCTTGCCACCTCCGGCATTCTGGTGGAATTGTACCATCATGTTGGAGCACTCACTGGAGAAAACAGGCAAACAAAGGAATAGACAAGTCACCATACATCCTCCTTATTACATAAATGGTCGAAAATACAGTTTGTCAGGGACAGAAGGCAAACTCACAGTAGCTGATCTCTAGTGTATCTGCTATGCATCTCGCAGACCTTTGTCCAGTTCCAGCAGCGACTGATAGCACGTTGGGCAGTGTACACAGCAGCGGCAGCAAGCAGCGAAGGGCGGTACTTGAGCATTTGGTATTCAACAAGGCATAGCTCAAGCATGAAAAAGGAAACCAGCTGTAGCTGTGATTTAAAACATGCATATGTGTCAGTTGCAAAGGCAAAAATTTCCCACTGTGAGGTTTGCTGTTCAAGTAAACAAATACAGATCAGAAGGTTACTGTGGTTCACCTTCCTGTCATAATTTGCTGCCTTCAGAAACCTTCTCATAAAAACATATGCTGTGGGTACAGACATGTTGAATTCCAGAGTGTCTAGAATCGACTTTTCCTACTCAAACAGAAGGAATAAACAATAGCCAATATGCCACTGTTAAATACAATAAAAGCTGACGAAATCATTCAGAAGATTACTGTGCAGTGATGATGTAACTAGAAACGATTGCAATCTAACATATGTGTTGGTTTAACTTAACTATGATATAAAAAGAAATGCATAGGCAAGGAACTTCATCCATGATATATCGATATGCAAGGTCTACAAATAATAGCCAATTAGCCACTGTGAAATATAGTAGAAGCTGAAAAATCATTCAGAAGATTACTGACTGGTGTCCTGATGATTTATCTAGAAATGATGGCAACTTGTTTGCAGACTAACATCTGTTTTCAGTTTAACATTAACTACGATATAAAAGGAAATGTGCATACGTCCATGATGGAATGTTATACAGATATGAACGGACTAGAGTCTTGAGCAGGGATTTAACTGGGAGTGCACACTGTATTAAATGATATTACCATTTCCAGAACCTGTCCTTTCGTATAAGCCCGGTCAGATATTATCACGAGATCTTCAACAACTGGGACGAGACTTCCTCATATTTACAAGCAAGAAGCATAGCTGTCATTCCAACTAGCTGCAACTTCTTCCTTGGCACCACTTCTTTTTCCAAGAATCTGTCTATTATGTTCACAGTAAGAAAGAGGGTCTCATCCATCAACTCAAACTTGTAATGAACCTATCAAGAGAAATATAATATATAATGAGTCCCAAATACACAGTGTCAAATAAGTACAATCTGTAGGATATAGAAGATCCATGTTTTTCAAGCTTTTCTACCTCGATGAGCCAATCTATCAGAATAGCTCTCATCTTTTCATTTATGTCTCCTTGAGTGGACATGTAATCAGGACGAACACAGCTTAGTTCCTGTGTAAAACCATATTAGTATTTGGTAATACTGAAAAGTTAAGGGGCCCAAACTCTTCAGGACACACAACAAGAGAAAGAGATATTTTTTTCAGTCATGCCAATGAGCACAAATTGCTATCAGTTGCCATATAGATGTTTGCATGTTGATTAGACTTTTCATAAAAATATTACGATTTATTATGACCACATATGGTTGACTTCAGTGGTTCAAAGATGATGTATTTTATCTGACATGGTGATGAGAAAGCAAAAACGCTGTTGTGCTTTAAGTTCACAACTGTGTTAGTCGTGACCCAAGATGAACCAATACAGTACCACAAGGACAGGAAAGATCATACCAAAATCCCTATCTACTCTAACTTTATTCAGAGTCTGTGAACATCAAAACTTTCACTTAGTGTCATACTAGTTACTGAAACACAAAGTTTCAACATTTTATATTCAAATCAGTTACTCAAGTGCTAAAGATAACAATCGTTTCATTGAGGCCTACATCTATTTCGTTAATGCATCTCATTAAAGCATACTAAAATAAAACTATGGTATAAAGTGTACTGATTACAGGATCTCGCTCAAATTCATTTATTTTCTTTGCATGAGCATATCTTACTCATTCAACAATATTGTACCTACGGTATCTTCACATTTCATAGACAATCCGGCATTATTTTTCACAAACTGGAGAGACAGATTATAAGGCGCTACGGGACAGTAGATCACCTCATTTTCCCAGTAGTACTTGTACATCTCTTCAACATACTCAGTCGCGGCAAGCGGATTCCCCGAGTCGGCACTGTCAATGTCCATGAGGGATTCATCCTCCAAAGCATTCTCATCCTGCAGTACCAAATGCAGCAGTAAGCCGGAGCCATCCCCTTGTTTAAACAGTGTTAATTAATCGTCACAGAGCATATACCATATCAGTGTCGTCCACCGACTCAATCTCGTCATCCGTGCCGTCCACCGACTCAATCTCGTCATCAGTGTCAATGGTGATAGGCTCATTCTTGGGAACAAATCCGGGTGCTGCAGGGGTGGCCTGACGGTCAGGTTGTCCTCTGTTCCCCAAGGAGGCCGCGAATTTCCTGAATTAGCAAGCAGGGTACCCATCAGATCGAGGCCCCAAGAAACGTGAGAGCACAAGAAGCGGACGGTCCTAACCTCGTGACGGGCCGGCGGCTCACCAGCGCGGCTTCTGCTCAACCCTCCCACTCTTCCTGAAAAGAAAGAAAGAAAAGGGGGCCGCGCCGGCATTAGAATCTCGATCCAAGAAACGTCGGGGGAAAAGAAAAAAGAACACATCTTTTTGACGAGATCTTCGAGATTCTTGTGGGGGGGGGCAAAGAGATTACTCTAGCATCGGCTTCTTGGCAATGGCGCCGGGGTGCGGGTGAGCCCCCACGACGTTGTTGATCTCCCTGAGCGGCCTCCGGTTCCCCATCTCTGCAGCGATTCAGGAGAAATCAAGAACATCAAGAAAGGGGAATCGGGGCGCCGCAGGCATCTCTATCAAAAACCAAGAACCAAAGAACTCGGGGCGGCGGGCGGACGGCAACACACCTCGGACGCCGGGCACGGGCCTCGCCACCACCAGCCTCCGGTTCTCCCCCGCCCTCTCCATCGACCACGCCGCCGGGCACCTACACATTCAACGGCGTCAGGATCCAAGAACCGCGGAAGGGAAGGGCGATTGATTCGAGAGATGGGAGGGACGCACGGACTAGGGGGGCTGGGCAGATCGGCTCTTCCTTCTCCGATCCGGGGCTACAGCGGACGCGGCAGCGCGGCCATGCAGACTCGGATTCAAGCGGCGGCGGCGGCGTTAAGAAGAGGAGCAATGGCAACGTCCCCAACCAATCCCCCTTCACTCTCTGTCTCTGACCTCCTCGAATACGGAGGAGAGAGATATAGAGGAGAGGGGAGAGATCGGGAAAGATTTACAGATTTCAGCGATTTGTTTTCTTGTTCGTTCTGTGGGAAGGGGAGAGTGTGTGTGTCACGTACGAGAAAGGAGGGGTTTGTCTTGTCTGTGGAGGCCGGAGGGGGGAAACCGAAAACGGTGGATTTGAAACGAGGGAGGCCAACGGCTAGTGGGCGCCCGGGGACGGGTGGTTGGGTCGGACAGGGCCGTAACGCCACGTGGTCGTAACGGTAGCCCCCGGCGAGTTCGTTCGTTTCCTGCACGTGCTTTCCTTTCGAAATGAATCGCCCCGGTCCGGCCGCGGCGGCCTCCGACCCGGCCAGTTCTCGTTGCGTCTAGGCTGGGTCACGGACTCACGGTGGGACCACACGTCAGTAAAACAGCCAAGACTTCAAACCAGCAGGTCAAAGGAAATTTCAAACCAGGAGAGTTTTGTGTGAGGAGGAAAACAGAGTCTCTCGTTCTCATTAATCAAACCACTCGAGAGTCGAGTCCGCCGCTCTCCTCACACACATAGGCACATCCCGGCCTCTTGGCACTAAAAAATGAAAAAAAAAACTTTCAGAAAATCGTGAAATCTCAGTTTTTCAGTCTGGTTTACAATGTTAAAATACATGTTTATGCTAGTTTTGGTCATGATATCTAACTTATCTTTGTATATGGCCATGATATTAGACACTTTGGCTTGAAAGTTATGAATCTTCATTATGATAGTTAATTTTGTGAAGACTTTTTTAAAAACTTATCAAGTTTATCATTTTCCTTTAAACTAGTATAAAAAATGAATCTTTGCACAAGTTTTGCAACAACAAAAAAGAATGTTTCTCAATTTATGTGATTTTTTCCCAATTGAGTCAAAATTGTCCACATGACTATATATACCTAGGGGTGTATTCAACTTTTTTTGCGGCTATTGCATAGAATCATGCTATATTACCTTTATATGTTTTTTTCCAAATGTTAGGTCCAAACTTTAACACACTTGTAGTTTAAATTTGAATTATTTTCAATAAATGTCATTAAACTCATTTCATCAATGGAATATATCTAAAAAGTTCAAAAATCATGGATTGTGCCTCCAATAGGATATATTTTCTGTGAAATTTGCAAAAATCCATTTGTCAAACCTATTTGTGGTAGTTTCACAAAAACCGCATTTTCTGCACTAAAATTTTGAAAAGGATTTTTTTAAAAAATCTCATTTTGGCAATCATGTTTACAGCGTAAAAACCCATATTAGTGATGGTTTTGGTCATGATATTATTAACATTACCATGGCTATGACCATGACTTTGGTCATTTGGCTTGAAAGTTATGAATCTTCATACATGATAGTCCATTTTGTGAAGATTTTTTAATATTTCGGTATTGCAAGTTTATAATTTTTCCATGAAACTAGTATACTAAAACTGAAGCTTTGTGCAAATATTCCTTTTTAATTTTTTTCTCAATTTATGTGACTTTTTTCAAAAATGTTTGTGTGACCATTCATACCTAGGCGGCTTGTTCAACTTTTTATAAGAAATTGCATAGAATAATGTTAGAGTATCTTTAGATGATTTTTTCTAAGGCCAAACTATAATACACTTGCCGTTAAAATCAAAATTATCTCGATAAATGCCATTACACTCATTTTATCAATGGAAAGAATCTAAAAATTCAAATATTTACGGATTGTGCGTATAATATGATAATACTTTGTGAGAAATTTGCAAAATTCCAAATTTTCAATCTTATTTGTGGTATCCGCTTCACAATAAAATCAATTTTTTGCACCAAATATTTTGTAAAAAAATACTTTCAAAAAATCTTGGAATCTCACTTTGGCAATCTTGTTTACAATGTTTAAACCCATGTTTTTACCAATTGTGGTCATGATATCATTAACTTAGACATGGATATGGACATGTATTTGGTCATTTGACTTGAAAGTTATGAATCTTCGTACGTGATAGTCCATTATGAGAAGAATTTTAAAAAAAGTGGTATTGAAAGTTTATCAATTTTTTAAAATTAGTACACTAAAGTTGAAGCTTTGCGCAATTTGTTATCATTTTTATTGAGTTTTTTCTCAAATTATGTCTTTATTTCAAAGCTGGGACAAAATTTTCGCATGACCAATTCATATAGGTGTTATTTTTTCAACTTATTTAGGGATATTACACAGAATCATGCTAGAGTTTCTTTATATAATTTTTCTGATTTTAGGGCCAAACTATAACACACTTGTAGTTAAAATTTGAATTATTTTCTATAAATGCCATTAAACTAACTTAATCAATGGAATGTAGCTAAAAACTCAAAATCAAGATATTAGGTATTGTGCGTAAAATATGATATACTTTGTGAGAAAATTGCAACATTTCAATTTCAATCTTATTTGTCGTACCTGCTTCACAACAAATCAAAAGATTTACACTAAAAAATTGAAAAAAGCTTTCAAAAATCTCAGGATCTCCTCTGGCAATCTTGTTTACAATGTTAAAACTCGTAGTGCCAATTTTGTTCATGATATCATTAACTTAGACAAGGTTGTGACCATGACTTCGGTCAATTGTCTTAAAATTCATGAATCTGCATACACGACAGTCCATTTTGTTAAGACTATTTATAGGAAAATTGTGGTATTTCAAGTTTAACATTTTCACTCTAAACTAGTAATGAAAATGTGTGCAAATTTTCCATTTAAAAAATTCTTACTGGCAACACAAAGAATTCTTAAAAAAAAGGGAAAAACAAAGAAGAGTACTAGTTCATGTCTACTGCTACTTTTGTCAGTGTAAACCTAAAGTTTGTTGCTTTTGCAACTGAAAGAGTAGTTCAATTGGTACTAGACAGTACATTTCTATGTGAATGGGCATTGCATGGCATTTTACAAGTAATTTAATTTGCCACACATTGTCATACCACAATACACATAGCAAATGCAACTGAAAAAACCCAAACCCAAATCATAAATAAATTGCAACCACCATAAGTCATACCAGCGCGCACTTTTATGTATATGTACACAGGAAGCCAAAATATTAAAGAGTAATCACATACGTGGTATTTTTACCAAGTATGGTATGAAATATGCTGATTAGGAGCACTTAATACCTTCCTTGTGGAAAAACAATTCGCTGGAAATGAAAAGGAGAGAAAAACGACGCAGAAGATACAGAGGAGATAACGAGTCACCATACGGTCATTCCCGACCATATCGCCGATCGTACTGCCTCTAGGTCAATCGCCTCGTCCAGTACTTTTACCCTGTGGCTTCGGAATGCCAATCAGACGAGCACAACAGCCACCACCACGAAAACAGTCTAGAAAACCTAGCCTCTGGAAGGGATCCGGAGGGGGATCAACATGAGGCTGCCACCATCTTCACCACTGCTATCTGGAAGGCCAAGGCATCCATCTCCATCATCGTCATCACCATCTCCTTTATCTACACCAACGGATCCCTCTTCCATCTCGTTGTAATTTCCCAACTTGTAATTGTGGATTTGCACTTTACTCGTACCCTTGTTCATCTTTCATTCATACCATTACTATGATGATGTCTTGTGCTTTCATGTGTGAGTAGTTTCATTAGCTCTTGGAAAGATGGGGAACCCTAGTTTTATTATTATGAGATGAGATATAAATTATATGGTTTAATATCGGTTGTCATGTGGTAACCGTCTACTTTTGTATAACGTGTGAACGTCGACTGCACGGTATTTACCTTCGGGGCTGAAGTAGGCTGTTAATTTTAATGCAAGGATATAGTGGTCATCGTGCCCTTCCTAAACTGAGGAAGACTTGAAACCATTTCTCTCGTGGTGACACTCGTCATTGTGATAACATGGGAGTAACGGAGAGCCACAAAACCACTCTCCACATCCATGGGTTATATCCCTTAATTGCTAGAGGCTCGGGCCGTATACCGGGTTCCTACCAAGGCTAGCAATGGTTGTTCGGGGCGTGTATGCCTGATAAGAGTCAGGCACGTCTTTACTTGGGACTCTGCCCCTGCATGAATAATTAGATATTGAAGGATATAAACTATCTCCGTTCTAAAAATACACTAGGGTGGAACCAATGCTTCCTGAGAATGCTTTTAGCCTTATTGCAGTTTCCATAACCATCACCGTTTTCTTGCTCTGTCACTTTTCATACTGTCTTCCACTTTCTATTAAATCTCCAACAACACAACAATCTTGTTTTCCACACATTTGCTTGCTTTGGATCAAAGTAACTTGCAGGTACAATTCTTTTAATAATCAAATGAGAAGCTAAAGACCATTTTCCTCAGCTTCATGTGGTTCGAGAACTCTTATTTTGAAACTAGCCACAACAACATGTGCACTTGCAGGCATCAGGTGGCGGCACAACCATCCGCATGAACGCGAAGAACTAGTGGAGATGGTACTGGTACGAGACGCCATGTCGCCATGGTCACCGGAGAGAAGAAACACATCACCTACATCACTTGGAACAACTTTCTCCACTTGGGAGCCATTATTCTCATCAAAATCCACGTCACAAGATTTTTCAGTTTGTCTGGTGGACTTGTTGTAGAATCCATAGGCGTGAGACTCCAATGCATATCCAACAAAGATACCCTCTATAGTTCTAGATTCGAATTTACCGAGCATATATTTCTTTTTTCTTGGCGAAGCCCCTTACATCCGAAGACGCAGATGTACTCGATGTTGGGCTTGTTCCCGGTAAGAAGCTCATAGGCGATCTTATTATGGAAGGAGTGGAGGAAAAGCCGGTTCGTTGCATGAACCGCGGCGGAGATGGCTTCTTCCCAAAAATTGCCGGGTGACTTGAATTCATCCAACATAGTTCTTGTCATCTCGATGATTGTCTGGTTCTTCCTCTCCACCACCATTTTGTTGGGGAGTGTATGGAGTGGAGTATTGGTGCTTGATGCCTTCCCATTAAACCCTAGAGCAGAGTGAGACGACAAAGGGGATGAACCCTATAACAGAGAGGGAAGGGGATTTATTGTACGCGTCGCTGATATCTGACCTCTGGTGTGCCATGTTGGCAAAACCACCGAGCAAAATAGCTCGTAGTAGAATGCGGGGAGAGGACAGACCGCGGCGTGGCCTACGGTCGAGTGGAGCCTGGGTTGGGCGCGAGCGATGGACGAGATAAGGGGGAGAGGTACATGCGGCAGCATTGCCACCAGACGGAGTCAGGGCGACAGGTACATTTGGTGGTGGCGTCCATGTGTGTGTGTGTGGGGGGGGGGGGGGGGGGGGGGGTTGATTGGTGAGAGAATTCCTTATATGACACTCTCTTAAAATATTGTTCCTTATTTGACACCGGTGAAAATTTTCTTCCCTATATGACCTCATTCCAATTTTTCTTTCCCTATATGACACTCTAGTGCATTTTGTTCACAAAAAATGTATGAAAAGACCTTTTTACCCCTGTTGAATAATGTGTTCAAAATCTGTACAGGACAATAACTGAATTTTATATTTGGTAGATATAACTAAATATGATAAACCTGCTTAGCTTGTCACTGTTACCAGATCCTTCCAGCGAGACGCGAGACATACAATTCCTTCTGATCCTTCCGACGCTATGCCTACGCAAACCAGCTAAACTAAGTAGCAGTTGATCGATTGCTGGTAGGCAGTAGCCAGCACAACACGGACGCACGCAGTCGCACACATGATCGATTTAAATTCCAAAGGCCCGACTTTTTCTTGATTGATTTCACGGCGGGGCTTAACAGGTATTGTACATATATGAGTATTTATACACGGCAAGCGACACGGCAAAAGAACCAACCAGTGATGAGCTCTAGGCCTACTCGGACAAAAGATCTATCAGAATTAGTATTCCTAGCTAACACCGTAACACGTATGTTTATGCCTCTAGATTATGTACTTCACAGAATCACAAGAAAGTTTGCAAATTCTATTTTCATAACTAGTGCTACTGTGTTGAGTAAGCTGTAGATGTTACATGCATAGAAATTAATTTTAGAACATGTTAAATAATGAATTATGTCCTGCCTTATTTTTTACGGACATCACATTTTTAATAACCCGATGTTTAGCTATGCCTACAAATATGTAATATCATTGCACCTACTGTCCCTTATAAAATTTTGGTCACATTATGCAACAGGGGTAAAAAGGTCTTTTCATGCCTCTTTGGTAAACAAAATGTACTAGAGTGTCATATAGGGAACGAAATTTTGAGAAGAGGTCATATAGGGAAGAAACATTTCACCGGTGTCAAATAAGGAATATGATTTTAAGGGAGTGTCATATAAGGAATTTTCACTTGATTGGTACAGGCTGGCTGAAATGAGAAAGAGAGCCGACCCATCCCTAAGTCGCTCCTACCTATCAAATCGAACCCAGCTGTCAGCATTTTAAACGGTCCCACTTGTTAGGACACATGAAAATGGCAGTCAATGAGCCCCGATAGAAACACTACTTTTGGGAAATTACGAGGTCATGAGGAAAAAAACAAGGAAATTGAAACCAGTGGAGTAAAATTGTGTACAATTAAGAAAAGGGGGGCATGAAAAAAACCTTTTTCTTGGTGGCCTACCATAAATTACTTTCTTTGTTTCTCGATACATTGCATATTAGTTTGGTCAAAGTAAAACTCTAAAAAATGTAGCAAAGTCTAGAGGGAAAAAAATCAGCATCTACAATATCGAATCGATATTTTTTTTTGAATGTTAGCAGGAGAACTGCTAAATTCGTTGAATAGATAGAAGGTTGGTCCAGTTTATGAGGGAAACCATACCCAAAAACCATACAACACACACAACCTAGCGAGCCACGAGTCCCTCTGGCCGGATCCACATCCAAAACGATGCTCCCAAGAGGGAACACGACGCCGGAAGGCGCCGTCATCGTCCGATCTAGAAGACTAGATCAAGGGTTTCCCCGGGAGCATATCGGAAATGCAAAGTGGGAACAGCTACATCGATGCCTCCAACGAGGGAGCGACGCTTGTAGGCCCCGCCATCGACGACTCCGACCATAGCTGGAGTACGGCTTTCGCCGGCAGTCTCACCTGCATAGCCCGAACCCAAGACCCAACCATTCAACACACCAAACCACTACCCTGCCTCCACGGCCAACCACACATCCCCGGCAAGCTCGACGTGCTTCCACCTTGCAACCGCGTCCCCCGCTGGACGGAGGATGCAACCCCCGCAGCGGCGCCATTCTTCTCCCAACGGAAGGATGCAACCAAGCACAGCGCCATACGTCTCCTCGAGGATGCAACGCCTGCTGGCCAAATCTCCCGCGCAGGATGCAACAACCGCAGCGGCGCCATTCATCTCCGCGGAGGATGCAACAACCGCAGCGGCGCCATTCCTCTCCCTCCAGCCTTCCACCATCACTCATGCGCAACGGGCATTGAGACACCCGCGTCACGTCTTGCTTGCCGATCCACCTTCGGGAAGGATGCAACGCTGCCGACACCGCGACGACGCCATTCATCTCCCCCGTCCACCACCGTCCATCACGACCTCAAACCTCCGCTCCACGAGGCAGCCGCACCACCACCTGCGCGAGCAAACGCTGACCTAGCCCTCGAGCGACAGGGCTCGAACCGCGTCCTGGCTGAGCGGGCCCGTTGAGCCCAGATCGGGCCCAAACGGGCCCGGATGCGCCATTCACGCCCAGCTCCAGGGCGCCGCCGCCGGTGTGTGGTGCCGCCAGCCTCGATCTCCGCCTCGCCCTGCACCTCCTAGTCATCGTCGCCCCACCGCGCCTAGGGCCCCGCCGCCGAGCGCAGCTCCGTTCCGCGCGACCGGCGACCGAGACGGGCGTCTCGGCCCTAGAGGTCCGCCCACAGCCATCCGCCTCTCTGACGAGCAGGGCGCCGGCGGCGCAGCCACCGGGGGCGCGCCGGATTTGGCTTTTTTTGGCTAGGGTTGGAGCCCTCCGGAGTCGCCGCGCGGGGCGACCCAGGAGGGAGAGGGAAAATTCGAATCGATATTAGTTTAGACTTTAGAACCAACATGGAATATACTTTCATGTAGTATACGTTTGATATTGTAAATATCAATATTTTTTCGACCTAATCAAACTTTCTAAATATTAACTCTGACCAAAACTAATATGCAATGTATTCAAAAATAGGAAAAACTTTTCTAACAGGAGAGCAGGCTGGGCGGGGCGCTCACACGTTGCTGAAGGTAGAGATCGTGGGTCGCCGTTAGACAAGGATTATGGTTGCAGGTCTGTATAGGGATGATAATACAAAATGAACGGTCCAGTACTTTGTCAGCGGATTGGTGTGCCAGGCAGACAGTGCTGCACTGCAGCTGTCGGATTTGACTGGTTGCCACCTCCATGGACCGGTTGATTTGAAAAACCTAGGACGTTCGAGCCTATTAGGCGAGGAGCCGCAGGTATCTCGCACACTGATCAGAGGCTCACAACAGGTTGCCGTTGTGGCAGAAGCTCTCCAATAAGAAACCGTAACGTGAATAACTAGCGCTCAAATTCTGGTATATTGTTCGTGAAATAAAGATTGGGAGAAAAGGCTACGCTGATTGAACACAAAGCAAGCTTTCTTCCTTTCGTTCCTAGAATAATAGTGTTGTTAATTTTGAATTAGAAACATTGCTCAAACTACTCACGCCTGTTCCGTGCGCTCCATGTACGACAATCACGAGGCAAGAATGCACAGAACAAGCCAACTCAAAGGACGAAAACAATAGCCGACCGGCATCAAACGGCATGGGCACTTGGATTCTCCGTGAAACAGACACAAACCACCAGATCAGCTACACTGGACTACTAACAGTAAGGAAATGAAAGGCTACAATGGTCTACACAGAGACCTCTCACGTTTTCTTCTGCGCGTGTGGCGACATGGGCCAATCCAATTCCGTAAACTGAGTGTAACTAATGCACAACCTATTTCTACGTTCTATATATAGAGATTGCTTCCGCCTCTAGACATGATGTACACTGCACTTCTCCTCCTACGCCGGGTAATATGTACATTGAAATGCTTATGTAATTATCAAGTTTGCTCATTTGAAGGCGGAGGCTGACTTTGCTCGATCGGTTTCATGGTCTTCTGAGGAGGGCCACACAGACTCAACACGACCTAAAACATTCATCAATTATTAGTTAGGCTGAGAGCTTTTAAGGGAATACATGGGGGTAATTAAGAGATCGCAGATGATTAAAACGCTAACCGGTAGGAAGATAAGCCCGTGCAGAAAGCCGATGAGGACGAGTGCCAGTACATTTGGAAGTAATATACCTGTGTCATTCGGATTAAACAAAGATGCTTCAAGCTAAACTCCGATAGGAACAGAACTAACAAGCGCGGTTTAAGATGTACATACCACAAAAACTTCAGATTTTGCAAAACGCAGGACAATAACTCCTACAAGTTTGGTCAACGTGATTCCACTGAAAAATAAAGACAGCGTATCAGACTGATGGTACAAAATTATAAACACCACAACCAGATGTGGAAAGATGGAAACAAAACTGCAACTGGGCCAGTAAGTTTATTTGTAACATCGGATAATTTTCTTATGCGAAATGCACACTCAAATGAAGCTGTAAGTGCTTACCAAGGCACTAAGCATACTCGCATATAACTAGAACAACTGGGGATACGCTCCAAGCAACTTATTCATATGCTATCACTATTTTCCTACCAATGTAACATTGTCCCAACATAAATAATAGTGAGGCTGACCTGAATACAGAAGCACCCATCGTCGATAGAGCCTGTCTTGCACGGTTTTCTCTATCCCCAATGCCTATCTGCAAATTGGAAGTGAATATGAAGGGTTTAGACATGATATGGAAAGAACCAATATATACACATGAAGAAAATACTGGGAAGTAGAAACACGTCAGAATTTATTTCGATGGTTTTCATTATTGGGACAAATGGGTTTGGGAGTCAGAAAATTGGTTTGACGTTGTTGCTCCGGTGTCATGTAGACTGTATAGAAAATTAAACTACTCCCGATCTCAAAGTGCATTGGAGATGACTGCAAGTAAAAGTTACAAGTTTTAAGTGGTGGGAAGAACAAATTTAAACATTTCAATTATATTAGTACAAGTGCACAATGCATGTGGTTCCTAGGATACTTCTCCCTGCTCAATATTTCAAATGCATAGTAACACTATCTTCGAGAGTTTAGAGTAAGAACTACAGCCAAGTCTTGCTAATAATCACAGAACTCGGCAAACTGGAAGATTTGGAACTGGCATTTCCAAATGTACAATGCACCTACCATAAATGCATGTGTGATATGAACACAGAATTCAACAGCAATTCCTATTGACATAACAAGGTTTACAATAGAAATTGCATTGAGCTGAATTCCAAGGACAGCCATCACTCCCTGCCAAAAGTTTCAAAGAAGATGTCATTAATTGATAATGAAATAAACAACAAAAATATTTAACGTTGAAAATTGGATTCTAGAACGACCGTAGAAAATACAGAAAAGCTACAACAATCAGTATAATTGCTACTGACTTAAAATTGTGCTGTAATTCCTTAACGTTTAGCAGTAGCGTTACATATACAAACATAATAAAAAACATGCCAATAATGTTACCAAGGTAATGTGAAACCTTCATTACATTTATGGATGTTTGTAATGCTTCGGCACAATTCCACTATGTAGCTTCAGTTTAACTTATGCATATCTAACTAGAATAACTGCTTCAAACAAATCCTAAATATTTTAGTTAATAAGCTAGTTGGCATACCAAACACAAGAAGGTTATACTTCACAACCACTTGTATTTAACAGATGGTGTATATGTTATATTCATTACAGCAGCTAACTGCTATGAATTCGCAAATACATATAAACGAAGCTAGTATTAGTGAACATACCATCAAATCCAAGACTATCATGGCCAGAACAATTAAAATGATTGCTGAAGCCCATAAACTGAAACCGATAGAGATAATGAATTATCACAATCTACCAAATTTAAAATTAACTGGAAATAATTAGTGCTTAGTTTATGAAAGATGTTGCTCACCTGCTGGTGACTACGAAGCAAACAATAAATACTGTACCTGTTAAGGTTTGAATAACAATGAAGTGTGTCAAATGAAGGTAGAAACATTATGGACATAGATAATTACGTTTGTCGTGATTATTTTATTTAATGGTTGTGGTAATTATATTTGTTATGATTGTACCAATGATTGGTAGCTGGTCCCAGCACCGGATAATGGTGACTCTGGCCAGCTGCCATGATCGTAGGGTATGTCCAAAAAATATGTAATGTGCATGGAAAGGAGAACACTAGACAGGGAATGGATGGAACTTCTTGCTACTTTGCTAGACCTTTATTGAATGAACCACTCCCTTATATATAGGGAGTTACAGCTCTGACATAGGGTCCGATACAAGCAAACATTTCCTAATTCAAACTCACCCATCACTCCTAATTCACCAGCTAATTCTTATGAACATATCAAAATGATCAAGCTGGTTTAGCAGGAAATGTCTATACTGTGCATTCATACTAGGAGAGAGAAATATAATACTTCTCTCTGATACCTAAGCAAAATATTCTCCCATAGAAAATGAGATCCTGTGAGAACTATACCATAAGAATATACACATATAAATCTAACAAACTGTGAATGTAATAAGTAACTAACCAAGGCAAACACATATATTGATGATAGCTGTCTTCCATACGTTGAGGTATTGCTCAAAGAATATATAGAACACTGAATAAGGAAAGATTTCCATCTGCATAACCAAGATGTATTGAAGACTGTTAGTAGTATAATCAAGCCATAGCATACAGGCGAAAGCTAAAAAATAATCTGTATGAAATATACAGCAGTAACTGTCATAATCCTTAGACAAAAGTACAAAGTTCACACAAACTTGCGTCTCTTTAAAAAGCTAACAACTGTTAATATTTACGTTGACATCTGTGGATATATTTACGTTTACTCTTATTGGTTACACTCTGTAGCTAGTTATCGAACTTATGCATATTTGAAATTCGTATGTTTTTATCAGTATACTAATAATTTAATATCATCCCCGTCTATAAAATGGTTGCATGCAAATTACCTGCAGATCCTTGGACATCTGAGAACTGAAGTCCCGAGCAGCTCTCATTGAGTTAACATAGTCAGTCTAGAAGAAGAAAATATCAATATTACTTGAATTTACCATGTTGGAAAGGAATATGATGATAATTATGATGGGCTGCACTGCATGCTATCCGTCACCTGTTTATTAAGGGGAGTATGGTATGTGCGGAACGCTGACGCTTGTATAGTGCCATTTTCATAACCTGACAAAGAAACAGGATTGCATATGTTTAGTGGATGCTTAATGTTGTAATTTCAATCAGTTAAATTGCAAGAATGTTTAGAGGAAAATCATATTATATTTAAATTGATCAGTTGGCATTCTTATTTGCAAATATATGATATTTTTTGGCATGTTCTGTAGCATGATAATATGGTACAGAGTTGGAGCACTACAGACCACTGAGGTCCAAACTTGTAGAATAAGCTCCTTTTCCACCCTTAGAGCAATCACTTGATGGAAGTGCATCCAGGAACCATGGAAGCTTCTCTTTAAACTGTGTTGTGGATGGACGCCCATTGTGCAAGTCTGAATGTAGGAAACACTAAAACAAAAGCATAATTAGTAGACTAGAAATATTTCGCTTCTACTCAATATGTATGTGTGAACTGTGGCTGAAATATACTATTTACTCGTCACACATAATAGGGCATGGAGTACGGGATGCAGCAATCTGAAATTTATTAATATGAAGGACTGGAGATCAAAATTCAAAAATCGTTTTACCGTTGTACAATTATTGCACGTTCCACTTGATCTGCATGAACCTGAATCTTTATCAAGTTGACAGCAAGGAGCCTGGAACGAAGAAATCCAAATGTCACTTCACAAAAATATTAAAAAGAACTGCCAGAGAAGAAACTGTCCACTGCTTCAGACAAAAATTGGTTGGTTTTCCAGCCAATACAAATATAGTATGAATGTGTTAACACTTCTAAGGGATACAGAGAAAAGTTCTGTACCTGATCGTCTGGAGGGCAATAATTTCCATTAACAAATTTTCGACAGCACCCAAATGCTTCCGGAGACATCCATACTAGGAAGTCATCAAGCCATGAAGCAGCAGGTTTTGCTATGTAACTTGTCTCAGGAGATAAAGATTGTCTTGCTATCTGCATGGTAGCAACCATCATGTTAGTAAGGAAGCTCACCTTCGAAATGTATTGTGATACTAAATTGAGCTAGCGAATTAATCATTCCAAACTAAACATTACTGGGAAAATACATTGCCAACAGACAGAAACAATTTATACCTCATTCAGAAGAGAGTTTGAATTACACTGGTTGATGGAACATATCTGATTAGTATTCTCCGATGCAGAGCTGGAAACATTGTAAAAAATCAGATCTCAAATTAATTATTTGAGTTAAGAATGCAACTCAGAAGAGCTCAACAAAATTGCCTCTTTCAAGAGGCAACACTGAAACTGTAACAGGTCAAGGAATATTCAGCAATGCTTTTTTGTTTTCCAAAGTATTGTCATGTTTCATGCACTAACCAACTATCCCAAAAGGGCTAGTACAATCGACATATACACTTCAACACCCCCTTCACGTGTGACTCGGGGAGGGAGAGGCCAACACGTGCAGTGGACAAAGAGGGGGCAACAACAATTTTTGGATAAATTGCGAAAGCCAGGACTCGAACTGGAGACCCAGGGCTCTGATACCATGTCATGTTTCATGCACTAACCAACTATCCCAAAAGTCCGAACTGTGGAAAACGCTAGCACAATCGACATATACACTTCAACAAGTATAGCAGCCAGGGTGTTCCTCAAACCGTTCAAATCTGGGCACTGTTCCGCTGCACATTTTTTGAACTAACGGAACGCCCAAATTGGGCAGAGAGTGTTGCTGCTAGTGCAAATTTGAGCTGCCGATTTTCACGGGTTTGTGCCAACCTAATAACAACTTGTGTTTTCATCATTCTTTTCGTTAAAGCATGCAGAGAAAATATAGTAGAACAATGTTAGTACTAGTTACCTGTAATTGAAGTCCTTCACAACAAAATACAGTGGAGGTCCAACTTTCAAGTATTTCTCAAGGTCGTTAAAGTAACCCTGTAAATATTATAGTGAGCATGATCCTAAAGGAAACAGGAAGACCCCTATATAATATGCAAGTGTTAGTAAACCTGTAAATAAGAATCTCGTGGAAGAACAACTTGCTGCTCCAATCCTGGCTGCAGTCTAGTTGACATTGCCTAATTAGGACAAAAGAAGCGCTGCGAGTGAGCGATAAGATACAAAAATTCAGTCACACACACACGCACAAGGTCGAACAAAAATCTAGTGACTTGCAACATGCAACTAGACAAGAATAAACACTACCCTACTGTAGTGAATGCATACGTGATCCATATTGATGCTCAGAAAAATTTATAAAAGATGCAGAAAGAACACTAAGTTGATGATCTCCCTTCCATCAGATAATTTCAATGAGAACTAGACTTGGCTTGTACATAGCTGAGTCATATGTTTACCAGATATAAACTTGTTGGTAGAACTTAATATAGAGGAATAAAAATAATCATGATGCTGGGCATGCAAAAGATATGAGCACTTACAATGCTTGCAAATGCAAATCCTACAAATACAGCAATCACGATAAACTTCACTGCTCTGTAACCGAGAATTGGCCCATGAACATCCTACATGAAAACAAAGCAGTTATAAGTTATCAATGAACACAACAGAAAATCTTGAGAAACTAAAACATGGTTAAAACATGAACTTAATTCAACTTATGAACAAGATTTCAAGTCAAAACGTTTACCTTCATATATCGCGCAACCAAGTGAAGCCCCTGGTGGCCACCATCTTAATTTTGGAAGACATCAAAAAGGGAAATCGTTAAAGATAATAAAACTGACCAATTGCTGCTATAGCTAGCTTCATTTTGCAAACCATAAGTGAATTTTATTTGGACACTTACTATCACCGCCAACTGTGCTCGATGTAAGTCTTACACAAGGAACACAATCAATCCTGCCATCTTCAGACCTCCTTAAATCATATACTATGAGAGCCACGAAGGCTGTCACTTGGAGAAGGAAATCCAGAAGCACTGCCATTGCTGCACAAGAGAGTGGATTGGAAACACCAAAAGGATGTGCCAGTTATGAATACAAGCAAGGATATGTAAGGAAACCAACCAGCAAACATGGAAAATACTCTGGTGGCAGGCATTGGATTGATTGCACTGACAGAAAAGGCTAAAACTTCAGCCAAACTGGCTAACGTAATGGATGGCCCAACTTCCACCAATGCATTACTTATACGTTCTTCCAATACCAAACCATCTGGTTGGCGCTTGACAGCATGCACAAGGATACACATGTTGTCCACACCGACCTAGCCACAGTCACATCCGTCAGTTTCATCTAGTTGCAGAGTGATAAGAACCATACAGATCAAATGAAGTAGCAGCATTAATCAACCACCAACTATCTTTCAGAAAAAAAAACTAATATGATACATGCAACAAGCAATATTGCCTAAAAACAAAACAAAACAACTTAACGGCAGACAATGCAACATTGATATCAACATTGTTCACATATGCGACAAAGCATGCGCCAAAATCAACTTCATAATACTAAACATCAAGTTCTCGACAAGGATTAAACATGATGGTGCTTTCACCAAACACCTATTTTCAGCAGAGATAATTCAATAATCAACGTGAAGAAGCTATGTTACAAGTCAAATGTGTAGAGCATAAATGTATAATGGTTTTCTTTTCACTTATTAGTGCAGAAAATGGAAGAAATTTTGGATTAACGAAGAGAAAATGAGCCACTATTGTGGGGGACAGAAAACTTACAGCCAGCACAAGAAAAGGAATTACTTCCATTATGATTAGAGTCGACTTCACTCCAATAGCGCTAAAGAATCCAATTGATCCTAGAACTGAAAGCATTACCAGGACAACCCCAAATAAGCCAAGCAGCACCTGCAATTTATCTTGTCAAATGAAATATAATGCAAAACAGCCCCACCATATTTAAAAAATACTATATATACTTATGATACCAAACGAATAAATAACTCTTCAACATTAAACTTCAGATCAAACTATTATATCATCCAAAGACAAGTTTCTTATCAGAACATTTTACCTGTATTGTGTGAAACAGTAGTAGAGGGCCCTAATAATTTATGAAATAAATAACTCAAAAGTATCACCCGCTATCCCACAATAGATGATGTTTTAGAAAGCATGAAGTCCAACTTCATAAAATTTTGAGAAAACTATTTAGCTTGGTTAGGTGGAAATAAAGTGTCAAGCCAGATCACCCCAAAATCCCACTTCTAGTTCATTTTGTGATTTCTAGTTCAACTCTAGGTGGAAATTGTACAATTATTGTTTTCATAAAAATAATTTGTAGCATAATATTTTGTAATGTTTCACCTACATAGTTATACAAAAGGTAATGGTCAAAGTCACATATTGGAGAGTGTGCAAAGCCAAAACTGTCATCTATTTTGGAACAGACAGTATATGTATCTTTTTAAAAAAAACTAGAGCTATTTGCTTATATTTTTTTGGCATGCCCTTTTTCATAATTTCCTTTTAAGGTTATCAGAATTTTATATGATGAAGAATTTTTTACGATACTACAGCCAAATAAAGTAAAACAATTAATTCAATATACTGAATGTAGAGCATAAGTATTATCCATGCTATCATATTCGACATCTCCAACTTCTTTAACTATGTGATTCAAGACCAACCACAAGAAAATGTGTCGGCCCGACTGCAGTACTACCAACCATGCACTGTGCACATATTTACACGTATGGTCAACAAAATGAGTAAATGATAACTGATTTTTAGATTATTCTTAAATAACTCAAGCATATGGAATAGGATACTCCAAGTATAGCAAATGAATTAATCATGGGACAACTTTGTATTTATCACTGCTGAATTTCAAACATATGTACTTGCCACTGACTGACTCATTGACATGTAGGTCGGTACCCACAGATCCATATTTGTCAGACTCACATTAAAGTATTTTTTTAGTCTCAGGAGTAGCATTTACAATATCTTCCCATCATTGATTATCATATCCATACCTTTGATGAAACAAATAATGACGACAAACGAGAAGGACGGTCTCCAAGCGTGAACGATATGTACGCAAACATCACAATATAGCTTATCTGGTTTCATTTAAACAGCACAAATAAACATCACAATGTGTAGGCAAACAGGATATAATTCACAATGGAAAAATGCTTCGCACATATCATATATTTACCACTATTGTAATTGCATCAGCTGTACTCTCTCTATTTAATTCGTCTTTGATAGAGCTCTCGGATGAAAATGACAGTGTAAGGTTCTGTGCTAATACCATTGGCAGTATTTCTTCCTGCAAAAAAGAATCTCATAAGTCATCACATGTGATTTTTTGGTTCAAGTGAAATATAAGCTAAGGTATGTACCTTCTTGTGAAGTTATATCATATGCTACAAAACACAGTGATAAACAATAACGAGAAAAGACTAAATATGGGGCTTCAACATGCCCGGTGAGTCGTCTCAGTATATAAGAAAGGAGAAAAGGAACTGAAAGAATAATGTTCCGACTTAATCTCCTGAGAATATGAATCTGAACACTCTTAATCCACATTATCTAAGTTGCTTCCCATTGTCGTATTTTCTCAGGATGTAGAGCCATGCATAATCTAGTTCTGTATGGTGTGCTTCATTGGAGCAAATATCTCTAGTTTACTTTACTAATCCTCAAACAAGGCTTATTCTTTAGATCCTTAAGCAAGGGCAGCGTGGAAGTACTAAACTCCTTAAAGTAAATGTTAGAGAATTGAGAGAAAAGATAACAGTAGATGGCAAACTTCTACTGTAAAGTGTCTGCTGAGCACATAAGATTAGAAATTGGGTTAAAGTTCAACACCTTAACAAGATCAATATATGCCCTTTCCCAAGCCATAGCCTTTTCATTCTCTTGTCCTGTTTCCTCAACCTTGTTGTTCACAGGATATGTTATCACGAATGCAGAAGCCTGCCAAGCAATAGAAAGTTAACAAGAAAGTAGGATAATGAGTAAGATATTGTGTTGACTAGAAGTACAGCATTCTACCTCAGTAAAATTGCTCCCTGGAAAACCACCTAATATTGTACTAGGATCAACAGGTGATTGAAAAGTGCTCAAGCATGTCACGTCAGAACTGTAATGCTGCAACACAGCAGATATTTAAGTGTTCAGATACAACCATCTGACAGACCTAATCAGTATCCCGTTATCAATACTCACTGTGTGATAGTTTAAAAAGGTCTATGTTGCGATAGAACGGAAAAAATCATAGGAAAAAAGGGCCCGTAAGACATTTCAACGGTAGAGATTTACCTGAAAGCAAAATTTAGCATGTTCTATACCCAAATCATCATAATTTTTAGGATCCAGCTGGAAATACTGCAACAGATACCATCATTTTAGTGTAATTGAACAGAAGTACGCATAGTTAACAGAATATAACAATAGCCGGGTTATATAGATCAGAGAGCGCAGATTAGTTTCAGTATACAGGGTACATACTAGACACTACTAAATCATCACCTGCAAAACACTTTGGGTAGCACAGTCTGTACTGAGTGGCTTTAGGCAGATGTCAGCAAGGGATACTGTCGATCCAGAATAATTGGCACGTAGATCATCAATCTTTGCAATTAAAAGGAGACATTAGAACTGTCAAGCAGTTGCAGTGTGAAATTTACATTACTGTGGATTTAGTACCTTCTTCTGAATCTGAAATAGCAATTTCAGATTGTTGTCATTAACTATTGTAGGAGCTTCAGGCTGGTCAAACGCAGAGGTGGCTAATACAAGCTGCAGATACAGCAGTAATTAACAAAGGAAGTACTTGTTACACAAGTCGTCTTCAAATGTAAGACATGACAAAGAAAGACAGATAAGAGGTTAAGATCAACACAAGAACTCATAGTTAGTTGATTCAAGCTTTGACAAACATTCACCTAGTTGAACAAAAACAAGGTCAGGAGAGTTTGAAATACCTGCTCAATCCGATAAAATGGTGCAAGATGACTGTCAAAATATTGCTTTTCATCAGCAGTCTGACTTCCAGGACTAACCCAAAGCTGCAAAAATAAAACAATTAATTCAGAAATCTCTGAAATGTATGTATTCACTGTACTGGTTAGTGGTAAATAAACAACGAAAAAGTGAGTTCCAAATGATTTAATTCATCCCCTGGACCATGGTTTTCACTGTTCTGACTTCTTTAGTTCTTTCAAGAAAAAAAATTCATTTAAAAGGGTCGAGGGGTACAATAAAAAATACTAGATTTGTTACATATACATCGGAGATAATACCATCAGAAACGAGTGCTAAAGATGTGAACACTTCCATAGTCCGATTTGCTTATGCTCTCCTTTTTTTTCTTGCTGATATGGTTTTCTCGAAGTATTCAAAAACAATAGGATCTTCGCTCCACATTGGCAGGATTAATTTTTAATGTACTATTCACAAGGTAAAATGAGAAGTTATCTGATACTGGCCATAAGTATAGAGGATACAGAACACCCAAAAAGTCCGAACTGACTCGAAAAGGTTTAGCCAACACAAAAGTGAAACTTTATAACATGCACACCACAATGTATTGCGCTTTTTATTTACTGTGATTAATTTTAGTGAACAATTATAAGTAATTAATCAAAATTTTACATGGATTTCCACTTATTCTATGTTTCAGACTTAAGGAATATTTATAAGTTGTGACAGAATGGCTAGTGCCTACATCAAACTTATGAAATTAGTTAGTACTACCTCCGTTGAACTAAAAGCACGACAAGAATCATGGAACGGAGGGAGTACTAAATACAATAGACAGAATATCAATTATAGTTGTCAATCTTCCAAGAATTCAAATCTCTCCCATTATGCCAATTATGGAAATTTCAGTAACAGTATAAGAATTGTTTCTATGATAAGATCATAAATTGAGTACCTTCTCTGGTCGTGTTTCCACCTTGAAATGAATAAGACCAATGGACAATAGGATAGGGACAAGTAAGGATGCAGATAACACAAGAAGAGGGTGTTTAGTAACAAAGATTCCATGTCTCCTGCAATACTTTGAACAGATTAAGACAATGCCTAAACACCAATTGTATAAAATTAAATACAACTGGACACAGAAACCAACCTAAAGAAAGTTGACATGTAGGCTTGGATAATAGAAGATGATGCAGCTCTGGGAACCTGATATTTAAGAGAAATTCACGAGAAAATCACATTAAATTGGGAAATAATAACTAAATTACAGGCCTAATAAAGAATCTATTAGACCATAGCATTGTTATCTTGAAAACTGAACGCTAGATAAAAAATGCTAGAAGAAACCGACAACATATACTCTATCTAATCAAGCAAACTCTGGCTCTCGGAGATGATTTAGCAGAAAAGAACCTGAGCAGAGTTTTCAGGAACACTGCCGTTGTTGTTTGAGCGCAACTTATCGTCAGCATTCTTTGGTGGTTTTGTTTGTGTGGGGAAGCTCTTTCTTCCTCGTCTTCTGTATAACAGGGCCCACAATAAAATTGCGCCTAACAGCACAAGGTACACAACCACTAGTGAGAAGTCCAAGCATTTGGCCTGTAGATGTCACAATGATAAGAGTTAAGGGTGCACAATGATGGAAGAATTCAACATGGAAAAGAGGAACCTTTGTGACCTATGACCTAAACTATTATTATGCTGGAATTTTTTGATTCATATACTCTAGTTAAGTATTTACAGTTAAGGATTTCAGTAAGCTATTAAGTGAGAAAGTGTGAAAGAAGATCAACTTCTACACAAGGTGTAAAAAACTAAGATACTTAGCACCTAAGATGACGGTGTATATTCTATCAAGATACAGTAAATCATTTGATTGTTAGAGTTCAATGTTATTATACTTCACACTAGGGCTTAGAGCCATCTTACCGCAGACTTGGGACGTTCATTGATGTATTTTCCTTAACGCTTTCACCTCCTAGGAGGTTGTAACTGTAACTGAAAACCCCTTTCTATTCAATGAAAAGAAACGCAAAGCTTTTGCGTTTTCTCGTATTATACTTCACACAAGCAAATGGTGCAGGTATGCACAAGAACAGATCTAATTCATATCATCACGACTACAACACATCTCCAGTGCAAATTTCTCTGCACTAGTATACAAATTGTTTTTCCGAGAACTAGTATCACACCTTTTTTTTAGAATTAGCATCACATACGTGTTTTACACAACTGGTTTGATATATAACCAAGACCACGTGACAGGTGACGTGTCAATTAACAGGGAAACCATGTTCCTTATCTATCAGTATGCCAAAAAAAATATTGAGAGAAATGCCAATTTTTATTTATATACTAGGGAAAATAGCACTGCGAACTCTGTAGATTGCTACCCCCGGTAGTTGCCTAAGACACGGGTAGACTCAAACTTTCCAAACATGAGCACCGTTATTTTTCAAAAGAGTTAGAATAGATACTTGAAAATAATGTGGATAAAAGTTTTCTTCGAAAGTAATAATGTTGTTGGGTTTCATGAATATATTCCAGTACAAATTAGTAGTCAAGTTTGCCAAAACGACAGCTTTTAGGGAACATGAGGGAACAGAAGGCATGGTATATTAATCAGCCCTGCATTATATTTTCATAAATGGAGAAAAAAAAAGAGATAACTGCTACCTTCAGAGAACCCATTTTAACTGAACAGGAACTTTCAGTCTGCGACTGAGGCAACAAGGATCCTGTGCAAACTGAAGAAGAAGGACAATCGCCACATGAACAGCCCAAAGATGGATCTCCACAAGAATAAACTGTAGCATTTAGAGGCTTCACCCCAGATGAGTCACTCAAATCAGGTCGGTATGTTATCAAATAAGGTGACCCAGGCTCATTAGGATTCGCCTGATGCCCCAGAAATGCCAACCACTCTGCAGTAACAAGTATATAAGCCAATAATTATATATGAGTCATGGCACACTGTGAAGAACGGATGCATAAAATTACATAGTATATTACCAGCCTGTCATTGCCATAACTTAAAACTAAAAACTCAAAAACTAGCTCAAAAGAAGATCCAGATTGCAAAGCATAGTAACAATACATAGTCGAAATGCAAGAAACAAATTAGTCTATTTATCATTGTCACTACCAAAGTTTAAAATGATCGACTGCAAAAACTAGCTCAACAGCACATCCAGATGGCAAGAATAAATAATTAATAATACCGAATCGAGATTCTGAAGAAAAATGCAGAAACTCTTCCTAAACTACCACATGCTTTAGGCTGCCAACCTACAAAAACCACTACATAGTCCTGGCCAAGGTGATAAATGGGACAGGTCTAATCATTGTTTCTTTCTTCTCGCAATCCTTTAGAAAACGATGGTCCTAGGGATGCATCTGATGCTGTAACTTGTCGTTAGCCGTCGGTGTTAAGCCTGACACAATGCAGCCTACTGGCATATGCCATCGACAAACCTGATGATGATGGGGATCAACAAGTAGCAGGGGGCAAACCATGGTGAACTCAACAAGCTCCATCGCTTCTCACCCAACAATGGCTTCTCAGATTTTGGTCAGTGATAATGATTACGAGGAAGTTGAGGGTATTTTGAACTAAAATTAGTTACCTATAGAGGCTACTGGCATTCTAGAAAGTTTACAGTTCCCGCCTTCCCGGTGATTACAGTGGCATTTCTCAAACTATAACTTGTAGTGGTATTTATTCAATCCTAAAAATTAACACCGAAGAGTTTAATCTACTACCTTTGTAAGTTTTAGCACCCCCACCAAGAAAATCCATTGCACGTGTGTTCAAAGTGCCAAACTTAACTTCCTTACAAGAGTTATATAACTCTTCACCATAGTTGCTTGTTATGTAGTAATCGATGCCATCAACAGTTGTAGTGTTATTAACCTGAAAAGACATACCAGTAGCTTGTTAGAACATGGGAATTATATATAAATATTTATTTTGGTATGTTTGGCAGTTTAAACTGATATAAATAATTGTGTGAGACAATACAGCCCATGAGGAAAAATACCATACAATACTATTGTGGAGATAAGGTGAGACAAGATAGACCTGCTTTACTGAAGTTACGTTAACGAAGAGACTTTGGTTTGGGGAACAAGACATTTCACAAAAGAGATTCAAGAAATTCCTCAAGCAAGCCGGGCATCCAACAAGAAATGGGATGGCCTGCAAAAGGGAAGTTACAATGTACCACAAATTGAAATCTCTTTCGATTGAAAAAAGACATTTAGAATGGAGGATTAGAGATAGCAAAGAACATGCTACATTATTTGATGTGTGAATTAGCTGTGTTACAAGAAACTAAGAAAGGAATAACACAAAAAACCAAGGACAACAGATAATTAACAATTAGAAATTTGTTGTAAGACTAAGAGGCTACAAGTCAAAATGGACTGCTTGCTGAAAAGTATTCATGATGACACCCAGGTCTACATCAGTTATCAGTACTGTCGAGGCAGAGATAATTTATTTAGTAAATACAGACATCATGTTAAAACAAAAGCCGCACATAACTAACAAAATAGTCAGCAGGTTCATGGCTCGCTAGTCAGAAGTTTAACAAAACTTTGCTTGAGAAAATCAATGCAGGTTAGTATAAGTACAATGGCAATCCGTGTTTACTGGGTGCTTTACTAACAAACCTCCCAGCGTGAAAACACTTAGTCTCTAAAATAAGTATGTGATGCGAGTGACCACATGGATGTGATAGTTCAGATGAACAGTCCATATTCTTTTCAGGCGGTCAGGAGTATTACCTGTTGGACTTGTTGGTGTAATGTGTCAAACTGATCAACTGTACAACAGACATCACCAGTGATAGTGGGGCACAAACTCTGGATCCTGGTGGAAAACAAAGTATCTGGCTGGAAAGGCAATAACAGCACTTGATAAACAAGTAAACCACGGAGGTGCAATAATACAGACTTGGTGCAAAAATAAGAAGGGGAGGACTATTATGCTTCCTGTAGTAAAACGATGCTGGAAAGTAACAGGATAGTGTCTCTCCTGCTATGTTATATTCAAACTGAACAGCAACCAAGGCTTGTATTTTCACCTTAACAGCTTTTGTTGCATTTGCACAGTTTAAGACCTTCCCATCACTTCGATGTGCACAAATGCCATACATGGAACAGTACCCTTCCGCAGGTACTACCCTAAGGAAGCAAACACAGAAAAATTAGCATCAACTGTTCCTTCTAAAAATGAGCGCCAAGGGCTCCATGAATACAGAATACCTCCTTAAGCAGTAAAGTATTTCCGCAGGTACTAGCCTATTTCAGGATCTATTGAGTTGTTACATGATCTAACAAATGTTACTCTGAATTGAACACACTGCCCTGACAAATTACCTTGAAGTGCCATTGGATTGCTGTGCTCTTGTGGGGGCCACAAGAAAAACTATCTGCGTCATGCAATGGAGAAATATGGTTATAACAGTATGAAGAAATCATATTAAATATAGGAGACATTAATCACATCAGAGGGCAACCAAATCGACATTATGAACACCTCACTACATGTGTACAATGGGCTTCTTACATAACACTGTTATTCTATCATCCCCTCCAGGGTGCAACATGACCATGATTTTGTCCAGCAGCTTCAAATATATAAAATGAACACGACAGTTTTGAGCACCTAGACAAGTAATGTAGGTGCTACAAATACAACAACCTAGCAACTTCTGAGAAGTTAACACACTTTTGGCATCTTCTACACACCTATACTCACAATATAAGTGTGAAGCCACCACAACAGTTGTTAAGGATTTTGTTTAGATAAAAGCCCAAGGTTCGGAAATCAGAAAAAATCTAAGAATTATTACAGCATAAATCATTCGTAGTTCCATGCTGACGTTAAAAGTCTGTACAAGGACTCGTAGAGCAGCACCTAGATGACATCTAACAGCTAAGGCTCTACAACAGATAAAACAAGACAGGAGTGAGCTGCAGAAACATGAAAGACTGAAGTGCACACTTTGCGGTACTGAATCTGAGTTCTCTCAGTCAAGTTCATACTACTTGAAATGCTTGTGAAAATTCAACTGGGCTAGAAATAATAGCAAAATCATGGTTGACCTTGCAGCTGTCAAGCAAAACAGAGTCATAAACATCCGGTAACTTGGAGATGAAACACTGACAGCTCCACATAGTTCGAACTCGTACAAAATTGTTTGCAGATTTGTTTACAGATATGACAGTCGTACACAATTGTAACGTTAATACTCGAAGTATGAAAATATTCTGAAATTCAGGTAAGTGTAGCATACATAATCCTGTAAAACCCACCCCAATTTAAACTGAAACAGCACACATTTCGAGACAAAATATAAACTCCAAGCAGAGAAGAAACCACAAGATACTGGAAACCCAAAACTGAAGCGAAACCTATCGAACACTACCAACTCGGGATGAACAACAAAACTGAGCTAAATGGAGTCCTCCAACGTAGTAAGCAGAACCAGAAACAACCACTCGGAGCACACGGTTACAGACCTCCAATCCGAACACACGGCGATGTCAGAAAGTAACTAGTAGCGCAGCGGCGAATTCCCAATCCCAGATGCTTCCAACCCTCCCAGTTCTCGAAACCAACATCCCACGGTGACTCGGGCTAACGACAAAACGAAGGTAAACAAAAGCGCGGCAGTAAAATTCAGGAAGTAGTATCCACACCACACGCCATCCATTGCAGGCAAAAATTGCACCTCCCCTAAATACGGAAACGAATTCCCCATGAGTGCTGTTAGTAGTAAGAAAGTTGCGCGGTGATGACGCCATGGAGGGAACGAAATTAGCAAACCCACGCGGTGATACGCCGCAGCCGCAGTGCTGAAACCCAGAGCAGGACCAAAACCGAACCCAATGTTCCACAACACAGGAGGCACGGCGACGACCCCACCTAAAACGGCTGGCCCCTCGGGGCCGGCGACGACTACACCCACTCAAACGGAGAGACTAGTAGAGAGCGGGACCCCACCTGCATCAGAGCCAGCGCGGTGGCGGCGAGGACGGGGACGCCTCGCCGGCCCATCTCCCCTCGATCCCTCGCCAGCGGAGGCGCGCAATGCCCCGGAGCGGAGGGAGGTCCGGTTGGGCTTGGGAGGACGAAAGGTGGACAGGGTCGAGTCCAGTGCCGCCGGGGGAGATTGGACTTTTTTTCGTAGTGGCGAACTGCACGCACGACCGAAATATATAACGCCGAGCTGAGGCTGCTTGCTGAGCTGAGCCGAAAGAAACTACTCAAAAGAAAATGGAATGGAATTTTTCTCTGTGCGCGTGAGTGAAAGTAATGTAGGATCTTGCCACATGTTTGTAGGTAGGGCTGGACATAAAGCTCGAATTTCGTTAAGCTTATTGAGCGCTCGGTAACTCGACTCGTTTATGCTCGACTCGTTATCTTAACGAACCGAGCCGAGCAGCAATTTTAGCTCGTTAATACTAACGAGCTTAACAATCAAACTAACGAGTTTCGTGAGCTACTCGTTAAGATCGTTAGCGTCGTGGCAGCATGGCTACAAATCTATATGTTGTAGCCCATCCAACGATTAACAAGTTAGCAATATTTATTTTCATTTGAGTGTGTGAAACTACTATGAGTTTGTGAACTATTTGTTGTCGATTTGTCATTTTTAAACTACTTTTATACGTTTTATGACTGAAATCTTTTCGGATGCATTTTAAGTTTTTTTACATCTTCTTAACGGGCCTTAACGAGCTGCTCGCGAGCGCTCGTGAACGTCTAACGAACTGAGCCGAGCTTTAGTTTCAGCTCGTTATTCTTAACAAGCTTAACGATCTGAGCCTTAACGATCTCGAGCTTTAACGAGCCGAGCCTTAACGATCCGAGCAGCTCGTTAGTCCAGCCCTATTTGTAGGTGAAGACTGTGGGAGTGGGCCCGCGGATCAGTGGCCCGAGGGACCAGCGGTTCATAGCGGTGTAGGTGTGCGGGATATGGTGGGAGCCACTTGTAAGTGCGACTTAGCTGGC
This sequence comes from Poa pratensis, assembly GCA_947311845.1. Lineage (NCBI taxonomy): Eukaryota > Viridiplantae > Streptophyta > Magnoliopsida > Poales > Poaceae > Poa > Poa pratensis. The sequence goes on from CAMZMU010000046.1 coordinate 46,852,495, forward strand.
GGATTTGCAGGTGGGTGGGCTGACGAACGATCGCTCCGGTCTACACCCTGGCAAAATCTGTCACGTGAATATTTGGAAAGCTTTTTTTTGAACCGGTGAAAATTTGGAAAGCTGCTCGCATATATGCTGATTGATTTCGCGGAAATGAACTGATCATGTAGGAGTACGTTCTATCAGTACAACTCACAAGTCACAACACTCTCTTGAAATCAGAGGGAGTGTTATACATTACATACAACAGACTTTTGGATATACTAGGCAAGATGGCGCGTCGACACGCCGCGTCCGAGTGTTAAAATTCATATTTAAAAATATCTGCATTTAAAAAATTGTTCAAATTTTAAAACTGTTGGAATTCAAAAAAAGTTTACATTTATTAGTTGTTTAGATTTAAAAAAATGTAAAATTGGGAAAGTATGTATATTTGAATTCTTTTCATGTTTGCAAAATGCTTAGATTTGGAAGACATTTGTAAATTTGTAATATGTATCATTTAGCAGTTTTCTGGAAATTTGTTTAAATATCCTAAAATAATATCTCGCCGCACTATTCGCGAAAACGCATCTGATAAACAGTTGGAAAATATGGAAAACAAATTCCATTTTAAATTTATCTTAGCGGAATAAGTATCGTTGAACAATTGTTGTTAGGAAATCTTTGTAAAATCATCCTTATAAGTTTTAATTTTACATGGATAGGGAGCAATAGTTCTTTAATTTAAAGTAACAACAAAATTTGAGTGGGATAAAAAAAGGGGGAAACAAAAAAATACAATTTAGGGAATATTTAAATTGTGCATATTAACTTATTCGAGTTGGTATAATATGTTTGAGTTTTGTTTTAAATATTTAATTTAATTCAATACTCAGAGGAAATATATTATATGATTATTTATTTAATTCAATTCGTAATTAGAGGAAATAAATTTGTATTTTCCTCCAATTATTCGTTTAATTAGTTTTTTTAAAAAGTAAACTATAAAATCATAGAGTTTCAAATTTTATTTTCTCTAAATATGTTAGCCTAATTTAAATGATCAAATTTGGTTCCATTTTCCCACAATTTTCTTATTTAGAACCATAATGAAAGGAAATATATTATGGTTATTTCTAAATATTAACCATTTTGAGTTTTTATTAGATTTATTTGAATAATTGGAGGGACTTCAGCTATATTATTTCTAATTGTTAAACAATTTGGGAAGATTTTTTAAGTTTGTATTTTGCCTTAAAAAAATAATTTAACTTCATAATCAGATGGAACATATTATATGAGGATTTTTTAAATTTAATCCATATTTGTGGAAATAAATTTGGATTTTCTCCAAATATTCACCAAATTAAAATCCTCAAATTTGTTTGCATTATGCCATAAGTAGTTAGCATGTTTTTTTGTGATTACTTTGATATATTTTCAATATATTTTTTATGGATAGTTTTAAAGATATTAATTTTGCAGCATTAATCATTTTCTGGATTTTTTTAGGCGAACTGGGCCCACTTGGCAGGGTTTTAGTATTTTCTGTTATTTTTTTTGGGGAAAAAGGAAAACTGCTGACAGGTCGGGCCCACGGTGATGTCGCGATGACAGCACCAATGGGTGGATCTGCCGCGGTGGCGTCGACTACGCCGGCGGCGCGTCCGCGCGAGCTGGGACGCGCGCGGGCGTGCGTCGGACGCGCCTCGACGCGCGCTACCCGCAGGTGGCGGCGCCGCCGCGTATTGGTCGCCGGAGCGGCGCCGGCGACGCGCGGACGCGGCGGCGGACGTGGAGTGCGGCGGCGGCGATTCCCGGCGAGGAGGGAGAGGGGAAGACGGCAGAGCTCCCCGCATGGCTGGATTCGAACGGGGAGGAGCGGAGCGGCGGCGCGAGGCGGCGGCGGCGGCCTCCGGCGTTGCGGGAGAGAGGGAAGGGGCTCGCTGACGCTTCTGTGGAAAAGCCCCTGGCTTTTCCGGAAATTGCGATCAGGTCCTTCACGGGGGTTTCCTGTAATTTTTCTGTGCCAAAAATCATGCGGGGGGGGGGGGGGGGGTTACCGGCTGGGCACCGGTTCCACCGGCCGGTAACCGGCGATGTGGCGTCCTTTGGTTGGTGCGGATGCCGTGCGTACTGTAGGTGGAACAGTACCGCGCGCGGGGGCGACGTGGCTCGATCCTAGCAGTCCGTTGCTTCGATCCGACGGTCAGAAAAAAAAGGCGACGTGGCTCGCTGGATTGGGGGTGGAGATGTTGCTCCTTTATATATAGTAGGTATAGGAAAAAATGGTCAATTTGTAGAGCAAGTCCATCCGATTGACCGTGTCCTAGTGTACTACTCCCTCCGTTCCAAATTAGATGACTTCCATTTGTGGACATGTTGATGTATCTATATATGTAACATGTCTAGATACACCCACATGTGGACAAATGAAAGTCATCTAATTTGGAACGGAGGGAGTAGGTAGGAACAAACCAAGTCAACTATGGCGTGTTTGGTTTCCTGCATGGCCTCGTTTTCCACTGTTCGGTGCAGCTTATGGCCCGTTTGGTTTCCTAGGCTGGCTCGCTATGTTGCACATCGCGAACCTTAAAGCAGTCTCGGGCCTGGCCCTGTAGGAACGGCCGATTCGGCCGTTTCCGCTCAGTCAGGTCCCGGCTAGCGAAAAGGCGCACGCGGTTGCACGCGCGGGGAAGGAGCGCGAGACGGCGGGAGACGCCTTGTCCCTTCAAGAACACGCGACATAAATCCCCTCACCGCTCACTCTCCCCACTCACTCCACTCCGTCCTCTTCTCTCACCTCTCTCCGCTCCGGCCGTATCTTACTCCGGCGACTGCACTGGTCCGCCAGCAGCAGATTTGGCGGCGGTGCAAGGCAGGCCATTCGGAGGTTCGTCGTCGACATCGTAGATCTGCAGGGCTTCGAAGCCGCCTTCGCGCCATCACCTACTTCCATGGCTTCTCCAATGGCTGTAAGAATGTAAGATCATCTCCTTCTAGCTCCTCCACCATTGGTAGCCTAGATTTGTAGATCTAAGTCAATTTTGTGGCATAGTATGACATGCATCGTAGATCTGCAAGTTTCTAGGGTTCGATCTGCGTTTAGGGTTACATATCTGGTATGTTCGACGAACGATTTGGGGTTTGTCATGCTGGCCGATGATGATGAACAAGAGCATATGTGTGTTAGGGATGTGGGGCTCCGTTCCGAAAACAATGTGCACCTGTTGTGGTCACTAGATTTGGCACGGTGCCCTCACCCCTACGAACTATGCGTGACATTGTTAGCTGAGGCCAAGAAAATCGTAGAGATGTAATGTTTTATCTGCTATATCTTGCTGCCGGTCAATGATTAAACTAGGCCAGTAGATTTGCAAGAAGATTGCCTTCAGAACAAGGGGGTTAATACAAGTTCATTGCTTGTACTGCCACTTCGTTCTTGTAGGCACTCTTTTTGCCCATACTTGGCTAAGATGTATGAGACCATTTTCCCCCTTATATGCATTCGAGAGGTGTCTTTTAGTATCTGTTGCTGTGCAGAAATGTGTGTTTTTGTGTATAATTTCAGGTACTAAGAGATCATCTTTTGAGTGTTCTACCAATGATGATGGGTGCTCTTGTAGCATTGGCACCACATGACAGCCAACAAAAATAAGAACTATACATAACTAACTGTGTCTTGCACTTGCTTTTGTTGGTTGTCATGTGGTGCAAACCTTAACTGAGGCATCACTTCATCTTGCTGTTTGTGTCCCCAGGTTGTTACTATGTGCGTGTCATGAACTAGTCTGTGTCGAGATGGTGTCTAAGACTTTTAAGTGTATTGTGTGATGGCTATCATATTACCTTTCTTCTAATCTGTGTTTTAACTGCATTGTGTGATGGTAAGCTCACCATTCGAGTGGTGAGAGTACATGTGTTGTTGCATGTAACCAAATAGCAGGTTTTTGCATGCGTTTTACTAACACAGCCCACCAAACACTGGGCCTGCAGATTTTGGATGAAGAGGAACGGGCTTGGCCGCCTCTTTGTGGGCAACCAAATGGCCTGCAGAACATGGCTTTGGCCTCGTTTTCCCAGGGCCACGGATGCAAGGAGGCTAAAACGGCTGCAGGAAACCAAACATGTCCCTAGTCTCTCTCTGATGAAAGATTGAAAATCCGGTTAACTACATTACTTTGTATAACTTCGTGCATACTTTTTTTATTTCCGAAGCTTGTGGGACCATTGCAAACAAAGATATAGATATTAAAATGTAATACTACCTCCGTCCCAAAATATAAGGTGTCCTTAAATTTCCCTGGTCAATGCCGTAAAACTTTGAACAGAATTTGTACTTACAATATGTCCACAAAATCAGTATAAATATATATGAAATTAAAGAATTTTGCAAGATGAATCTAGCGATACCATTTATACATTCTCAATCCATATAATTTAATATATATATATATAAGTGGTCAAACTCGAACATCAAACACCAGCACAAAAATAGCGCATCTTATATTTTTTGAGAGGGAGTAGAATTGAGGCCATTTTGTGCACATCGGTGATTTAGGGATGCACATGTTGTTAGTTGAATTCATTGTAACTTGTAAAAAGAAACATTTGACCATAAAATACTAAATAAAATCATTCCAACGGCTTAGTTTACATTCTAGAAGTCATACTAATATGCTTACCTAATCATACAGTACAAAACGATATTAAGATATTTGTTGAATTGTATGTTATAGAAATATTTGACACATATACATATAAACAATACAAAAAGAACTTTTGCTACAAAATACATAACGTGAGAGATTTTTCAATAATAGATAACAGCCCCAGATAAGAAATCGAAAAATATATTCGTTAAGATTGTACCATTATTAACTTTTGAGTTATATAAAAGTATAAAACTTTAGTATAAATTTGTATTATTTTGATTTCCCCTGGGTCCAAATATTGACTGCACCGACCCTACGGTGGGCATATGAATATTACACAAATGTTAGTTTAAAATTTTGTTTAGGAAAAAGAACATACAGTACGCCACACGGTTTAAACCCTTTCATGGGTGATGTAATTCCCACATAAACATCAGTAGTTTTTTGAATGTATTTCGATAACTATCAAGGGTGTTGATAACGTGAATAACTTTCATTTTCACACCCTTTTCTTCTGAACCTTTTCCTGCTAGATCATGTTTGGTAGTTTATCCGTAATAAATGTCTCACAACTATAAAGATCCTCCCCCATACAAATTTTTCGACTCTTTGAATGCTCCTAGGACATCAACTCAATCCTTGTTCGAACACAATGGGAATACATATATACCCAGAACATGCATATTGTAGTTTTTATTGTAACAAAATGGTAGACATAATATGTAGTAATCTTTTATCTAATTCTTGATTGTACACGTATTAACCTAAAGGTGCAATATAACATTTTTCACGGGTGACTGAAAGGAAAAATACTATCAGATGTTCCGATTAAGGCTAGAAAAATGTTGGGTTGTTTTCTTCTTTCATCATCATTCGTTTTTTAAGGAACCACTCAAACATATATTGCATTATTTTCTTTTGATAGGTAGGAAACCATAGTTATTTTCACTTTTTCCATAGAAGAGATATTTTGAGTTGTCGAGGACATTCCTTCCCTGGTTAACTTACCGCAAGTTTTCAAGCACCTCAAAGACTTGCCTACTCAAATAAAGGGACTTTCAATCAAATAGTCATGACAATAATATGAAAATCCACCTGATCTAATGTTTGCCCTTGGCATAGACATGTGTTTTTGGATCTGAATGAATAAGCTAGGTGCTAGCTCCTTGTAGTACACCATGTACGTCCATCTTCCCACTCCGAGTTGTGAAATAAACCTTTGTTGTGCGGTTATGTCTGATGGCCGAATATCCTTTGAATATTTCATTCGCTCTTCTTGTGGAATCCACCAGAAAACATCGACTTATTATTGGTGTTAGCTCAACTGAAGTTGCATCTCTTTTGCTGAGCATAGTACCGGACAATACATTCTCGAAAGGATATTTGTTTAAACTAGTATTTTGGATCACGTATCCTATGATGATTTCACCGCCACATGCACATGCAAGGAAAATTGTGGAGTTTTTGTGGTGACCGGCAAATATTGTTCTACCTAGTACTTTTTGGCCCTGGTTGTAAGAGAAACTAAATGTTATGGTCTAGTTAACCGACGTAACTAAGCACCTATGGGTTCCCATGTCACGATGAAGAATCTCATACATGGACAAACACATCCAATCGATCGATTTATGGGTAAATTACAGTAGTTAGATCCTATGGTAGGACCTTTAGAGATATAATGTACTCTCTCCGTATATAGACAAATGGAAGTCATCCTTTTTAGAACGGAGGGAGTATAAGCAACAGCTAGACGTGAATTTGCATGCAATTGTAAGAAACCACTTGAAACATGTTTGTCTTACTTTAAAGTATGGAAGATGTCAACGGAGACACATTGCCCGAAGCGGACGACGCGAGATACCAACACCCATTATATTATATCAATATTGTTAGAATCGTCATGAAATATACGTTTACTATGTATGCGTTGGTATTGTAGATACTACATCTATGTCATTTTGTAGTGAGATATTAACATAGACTAGTAACATTTGAATGTTAATAGTCTAAATTACTCCCAACCAGCAAATTTGGCCGGAGATGGACATAGAACAATAGCACCCCGGCCTTCCCTGCTTGCTCACGTACTGCTTAGCCAGAAAAACGTCTACCGATTCCACGATCATCGTGCATACAAGCATTAATGATTGCATCGCGCCAATCAGTCGGCTCAGATTACATGGGTGCACCGATCGCTTTCGTACCAACCAAAAAAGGCTCCATTTACAATGGTGGAGGGAAGCGACTGGCGATGCACTTGGCCTGGCCGGTCTTGTGACGACGGACAGTTGTCCCACGCGAGACGCAAGTGCTGATCTTCATTATTATCTCCATCTGCACAAGACAACACTCCGATCAGGCCCGCCGGGGGCCAGCCAGACCGTGATCGTGAAAGGGCAGATACGGCCGGGCAGCGCGCGTGATTCAGTCGACGCCCGTGTCCGTCTGGAGACCACTAGTAGTGGGAAAGTGCAGAGACAGTTCACACGTACTCCCAAAGCTTCAGCAGTTCAACTGGCTCCTTGGATCTCTCTGTCTCTGTGTTCATACATTGGGTTAGACCATCCGAGTTAGGACGGCGAGATGAAGGGATTCTCTGTCCAAGGACGGGCGCGTGTCGGGAAGGAAAGTAGTATAACATTCCATCAGGCCCGGCCTAGCTGAACCGCGAGAGACTGCCCCTATCTCTCTCAACTCTTCAACTAGCGATTTTGACGTCCTCCAGTACTGACACTGTACATAGAAACAAAAGTCCCAGGAGCAATCTCCGAACCTCCGCACGTACTATCCCTGTCCACTACAACGGTCAAATCTCCGCCGTCCTGTTTTGACTCACACTGACTCCGGATCTCGACGTTCTTCTACCTCGAAGCAGCGCCGCCACTGCACTGTACCTCGATCAGATGCATGATCTGTACAGCAGCCAGAGACTCGTGGAGAAGAGCACGAACACGTCGCGCGCTCGACTGCAACAGGAAGCTAGCCCTCTCGCGATCTCAATTTGGATCCGCCATAAACAGTACGGAATTCGGAAACACGTTATTACGCCATCCATCCATACAAATTTGTCTGACAACGACGGGAGCACGTATCAGTGCAAGTTCGGTCACTTCACCGGTGCTATATATCAAGTGGGTGTTGTCCTCAAAAAAATATATCAAGTGGGTGGACAGTTCGTAGCTGCCGTTTCGGTGGACTCAACAGCTTCTTGTCTGCTTGACTGTGCGTCCTTTATTTGCGAGAGCTACTATCCTGGAAAAAAATATGACGAAATGGTACGCGGTACTGTGAGTGTGTGTGGGCCTGCCGTGTATAGCACGTAGGCTTTCTTGTTGTGCGTTAAGAAGCGGAGAGGGTTTAGTTTGATGGACGTGGCTACGCAGTGCCCGGGCACTGGTTTGCCCTTCGCGGTGCCCCACCTGAAAAAGGAAAGAGCGGTCCCACGTTTCCTAAAAAGGAAAGGACCATCTCCCACGCGGTCCAGCGCGTGCTTTTGTCGTCTTGCGCGTGCTTTTGGCGTCTTGCGGGCAGCGCGCCCTGGACGCCAAAAAAACGGACACTGCGAAGGGAACCAACTATATAAAATACATGTGGGACCTACCACCTCCAGCAGCCCCAACGTCGATGTAAGAAGCAGCAATAAAAAAGTTGCAGAGAAGAAGCAATAAAGCCCACGTTGAAAAATCAATCACACACACGTCTGAACTCCCCCTTCTATCCACACCCCATAAATCCCCTCTGCAGAGAGAACTTGCAGATTTGCAAGGAAGAAAACAAGAAGAAAAAACATCCACGAGGCATCAGTGTGAAAGGAAACCCTACTGGTAATACACATTGCAGTATTTCCAACTGATATTCAGATGTAAAAAAGGCAGGGAAAAGGTTCAACAAGTAGGAGAAACTCCACTGTCAGCACATAATTCACTGAAAATACTTGGTTCTGTGTAGCATACGAGCAGCATAGGAGTAACTTCGTTCTGGAAAACTATGTACTAGAAAGTTGATGCAAACTACATGTAGATCAGGAAACTAGAAGCGCTAGAAGTTGCAAATCACCATGAACTAGTTCTGAAAAACATAATGTTGCAGAGCACCATGAACTTTGTCGTAGATCAGGAACTTGAGGCCACATAGACATGTAGATTTGTCCCCCCAAAAACTCCTCTGCAAAGTACCTTAAACTGGCTGGTCCTGGGACGTCTCCATGTAGTTTTGGCTGTCAAAAATGAAAAAGGATCAGGTCAGTTGCATAGTAGTTTTAGGAGATCAGGTCAAAAATGAAAAACTCCTCTGCAAATATGTGTAGAAAAACATAGCAGAGAAAAAAGAACTAGGTGTTTTTTGATGCAGACATGAAGTTTTCCATGCAAAAAAACATGTGTCCTGATACAGTTATGGTTTTTCATGCAGAAAAAGACATGGAATTTGCAGCTGGTGGTATTGATTTGAACATTCCGGCTGCAGATGATGACAACCAGCCAGTTGTGCATGAAGAAGGTGAAGAATTTCCTGTACTCCAACCAATACAGACATTTGGTGACACCACCGCGGGCACAGGGCAAACGCTATCTAGCGAAGATTCGGGCAGTGAAGATGAAGTTCAGTCAACACCTAGCAGCCAGAATAACATCCAGACACCAAATCCTGACATGATTTTTGAGAGTACATGTAGTTTCCTCCAGAAGCCGCCAGGGAGAGGTTCCTACTTTCTACCTCATATCAGATTGATGGAACTACCAGTAGGAAAACTAGTTTAGAAACTGAAAGACCAACAAATAATCACAAAGATCCATCCCCACGCCCCAGAATTTCCATCTGGAAAAAGAAACATCAGGATTTCCAGGAAGAAACCAAGAGAATACATCAGCTAGTAGTACAGGGAAACAACCAGGAGGGCGGTGGCAAGATAAAATACATCAACTATAGCTCTAGGAAACTTCCGGGTAATGAACAATGTAGTATTTTGAAATTTCGAACCAGCTCAGACATATGTGGATAATACAGTGTCGTCTGATGACACAACATGGCACTACCGATTCTATGTATGACGGCTTCATAAATAGAATTTGTGCAAAAACAATTTACATAAAAAACATCTTCTGAAACTATATATTCCATTGAAAAGATAAAAAGTGGTCTAGTGATGCCAACCGGCGCATGAGAGAGGCAAAACGAATCAAAACGTCTACATGGCATGGCAAAATCATCTCTCTCTGTGGGAACTACATGTACTATATCTCCAGACTAATGACATCTTGTGGAAAAATAATTAAGTACCCGTTAAAAAGCTGCATTGTAGTTTTCATATCAAAATTACATCTATTAAATGCAATTTTCATAAAAAACGAACATGCAGCAGGTCAATACATATGGAAACATGTAGTTTTCATCTTCTTCATACAATATGGGTGATGAAACTACATACGAACATACATCTACATGATGCATAATGCTTGGAATTTTAAACATAAAGACATACATCTACATGCTATGTTAAACCATCAATCGAAGCAGATAACTACATGTAGGACGCGTACATATACATGTACTTTATACACCAATATTTACAACAGTGCTAATGATTGGAAAAGCTAAAAAAACGTAGAAAAAGGACACATGCGAATCTATGCTACACGTAAAAGAACATGTAACTAGGTTGCAGAGCTACTACAAAAATCACTAATCATCTATATCGTAAGACAGAACTACATGTAGCAAACTATTTCACGAGGGTTGCAACTACATATATATGGAAGTCATGGAGATTATAACTCGCCAGTTCCAAATAACAACCAAACTTACTAGTCCTTCTGCACTGCGAACCTGGAAACCCAGCACAACAAAAACACTACGGATTAGAAAGCCAGAAATCAAATCGCACAAAATCCCCAGAAAATCGCATATAGTAACATGGCCGCTTTGTTAGTTAATAATAAGAGATACAACAGCAGTATCGTTCGGCTGAATCAGCCTACATAGCGGCCATGAGTAAGGGAAAGAATACTCTTAACAAATCATGTGCCTCATAGTTAGAGGTCCGAAGCTTTTCATCCTCTCCCTGATCTCACGCATCTTCGAGGCACTAGCATTAGAAGCAGCTGCTTGCAATGAGGCAGTAGCGTTGGCAGCTGATCTGAACCTTCAGGAGATAATCATCTCGTGTGATGCAGCTGCTGTAGTAGAAAACATCAATGCAGAACTACATCTATCACGAGAAAAAAAAAAGGCATTCTACAGTTATGGGCTGTGGGCATGTAGGTTGGGGTTCACCGATTCAAAGCTAGACCTGATGCATCTATTCACCGATGCAAAAATTCCCACAATGAAACTGTAGATACGCATGTAAATTGGGGCTTGCGAGGAGAGCATCTACAGTTATGGAGATGGGCATGTAGATTTGGGCACACTTTTAGCAGAACTACATCTATTGACCCGATGCAAAATCCCAACACGAAATCACGCATAAGCAGCTGAAAAGAGCTCCAGAGTCACTCACCCAGTCGAGGACCGAGGGAATCGAGATGGTAATGTAGTTGTAGCAGGGACCCTCTTCCGCCGTCCCCTTCTGCCAAGTACCGCCGCTTATCCCCTCGGATGCGTCGAAGGAATTCGGGAACTCCGCCGCTTACCCACCACCAAACCTAGAGCAAGCACCCGACGGAGAGTCTCTCCGTGCAAAATCCGCCGATAGATGGTGGTCAGGGCCGGAGCAAATCAAGGGAGATGGTGGGGATTACACGGACGGACGAGGAGGAGACGGGAAAGGGAGACAATCCGCCGCTCCATACACCAAAAAATTGCACAGCACGCGCCCTGAGAAGCTCGTGGCGCGAATTCTCCAGTAGATGGTGGTAAAATCTTCGGCGGAAATCGCCGGCGAAATTTCCACCGGAGAAGGAGAGAGACGGGGGAGCAGAGAGACGGGGCAAAAATTCAATGGGAACCATGGGCACTTCAACGTCGGTTTCTTTTGTCCGGACGCGACACGCGGATGGATTGGACGAGTGCCACACGATGACGATCGGACGGCGCGCGCGGTGAGCACTTTGTAAGGATGCGAGAGTGCCCGGGCACGGATTAGATTTTGCGTTAGTTTGAATATTATATACAGTACGTACAGTACTATCTCCTTCTTCAACTAGTCCAAGTAGTTCATCGAATTAAACCCAGCAGATGCGGATCAGATATACGTAGCACGTGTGGAAGGCCATATCTCCACATAATCTCCCATAAATAAGAGGAGAAATAATACTGTTTTTTTCTTTCCAAAAGAACAAAAAATAAAATAAGAGATGAGATGGTAGTAATAAAATATGAGATCACGTGGCTCATGAGTTGGGCCAGAGTGTAATTGCCAAATTTAAAATATGTGCATGTTCTGCAAAAGAAACATAAAAAATAGTTTCTTAAATTAGCATGAAATTTCACCATGCATGAATCTGATATGAAAAAGATATACATATAAAACGTGTGATCTAATAAATTTTAGCCTTTCTTACGAAAATATGCAAAAATGCGTATTTATTATAGTCCTTCTGCATAAATAATATGAAACACAACATGTAAAAAAGATATGTATTTTCTCATGTTACCTTCTTCGTGTATTTTCTCATGTCACCAAAGAACTAGCCATGGATAGGGCTGCGTGGAAGTTAGCTATCCATGTGTCAGAACCATGACCTGGTTTCGAGATCTTATGGGTTTCAACTCTAGCCTACCCTAACTTGTTTGGGAAAAAAGGCTTTGTTGTTGTTGTTGTACCTTCTTCATGTATTTTCTCCAATTATGTCTTTTTTTTCCGAGATATTCTCCCAGCTATGATTATATGTCTTAATCATGTAGTCAAGACGGGCTTGGGAAGCGACTGCCTCCATGATCATGCTTGTATCACGAGGAATTGGGAAGGTGCGGAATGCAAGTATCTTCCGGCAATATGCCACCACGTACCTCCACCATCATCGTGAATATTAAAGATGAGGCAAAAATGTTGGGGGTTAGCCAGGGCTACATCCTTGAGTAATATAATGCCGAGAAAGTAATCTTTTATGCAAATCGTTGGATGTGTCCTAGGCAATTGTCTTTAAAACTTGTAAAAACTTTTTCTTAATTATTGAAAATGACAAGTCTTTTGTCTTGGTTAAAAAAATTGCTTTATTGTGCAACTTACTAGTCGCTACTCTTGTGCTAATTCATGCGATTAATTGAAAATCATCTTCTCATAATACCAATATAGCCTCTTGAATTTGACATATCGTGCATTCTCTATGTGTAGTACATGTTGATAGCAGGAGGTGGTGTTCTGGCACCCGGCCGGAAGCATATGCTCCTGATTTTTTAAATCCGTGAACACATTTTGAAATGTCAAAAAAATCAAAAAAAATAATACGCGTACATCTTGACTTTTTATGTGCTCATAAGTTGTTTCACGGAAAACCAAATGAAATTTCCCTGCAAATAGTGTTACTGTGCACGAAGTTGTTGAGCAATGTGTCATCACCTCATCGTGCAAGTTGCCAATACGGATGGCAATGGTCGGGTTAGGATATGGTGCTTGTGAGCTCCTATTTAAACACACCTCACTGACCTGCATATAAGTTGGGGTGGGTCTTCGTGATTGTACAAATCTATTCTATTTAGAATTCTGTATGATAAAGATAAAACTCACACATGACGTTTTTGTGCCTATACTTTTCTACTTTCCGGTGCTTTTTACTAAAAATCTCAATATTTGTTAACTGGCGATGGTTCATTTTACGACAGTCGGGTCGATCCGACGCTTTTTTCATCTATGGACCCATATGAATTAAAACTGTCCTAGCAAAGCAACCACACCTTAAATGACGATCAAGGGAGATCGCTCAGTCTCCACGAAGAAACGGCACCGTGCGTACCTAGTATACCTGACTAGGCTAGGCTACCTTGCAGGCTTTCTTGTACATTAATGAACCAAATTACTTATAACACAAAAGAGATGCAAAGGTGGGTGCATACCAAGATTTACAGTAGGACATGGCAACAGATCTAAAAAAAATCCCTGACTTGCACACGGCACAAAAAATGTTTGCAGGTTGCAATCCTGGCAGCAGGAGCTGAAGGTAATCCATAACCATGGCTATCACCCGTGCAACTGGCCGCGGACTTGTCGATCCCCAACTTGTACCATGTCCGCCAGCCTCCTATCCTGCAACGTTAAGAGTGAAAGCAAGGAAATTGGTCGCCTGCAACTTAAATTTCCATCCTTCATACATAACCCGCTTAGATTCCCAACTTAAATTACAGATAGCACTACTAAAATTCATGTTCTTCAAATATGTCAGCTTCATGATTTGTGCCCAAGTCATTTACAATTGTTATTTCAGTTTTTGAGGAACTAAAACATTAATATAGTTCTTATAATGAATCATACCTTGCTTCCCCTGCTAGTCTCTTTCTGGCCCTGCAAAAATTAATACAATCCATTAGTCCTCTTAACGCAGACAGGGCAGTTAACAGTCGGATGTAGTGTTCTCAGTTGTGGGATTATTGGTCAAACCTGGAGATGTGACGATCTCCTTGAGATGGATGAAGTTCTAGTGGTGTAGCTTCTTGAGGATTTTGATCTCGCGGCTGGCTGTGATAGGGAACTGCGTGGAATTAAAGAAAACTGAGAGCCAAAGACATCATGAAGAAAAGGGCGCTCCCTGTCCATGCAGATCTTCTTGAGCGCGATGATTTTCTTCGTTTCTGTATCCTTCGCTATGAACACTTGCCTAACAACAACGACAACAGATCAGCAGAATTGGACAGATGTAGAGGCGATTCGCGCGAATGGGGAACTGAGATTGAGGGGTCGATAGACGCGTACCCGTACGCACCCCTCACTGATGTGCTCGAGCTTCTCAAAGCATTCGACCCCGCGGGAGCCCCACACTACAAAGGAAAACATTTTTTTTGACAAATCACTTTCGTCATGCATTAGCCAATTTTCGTCAACGATTACATGGGGGTGACGAAATTTTTTCGTCATGGGGTTCGTCACCGAAGCTCCGTCATAAAATATCCGGGTGACGGTATGCATTTTTTCGTCACTGTCAAACCGTTTGATGTTGACAAAGAGAAATTCGTCACCGTTGAGGTTAATCGTTGATGAATAGATTTGTCACTGAAAATTAGAGCTTTCGTCAATATCAAAATGTAGGGATGCTTCTGATTGGTCCAAAAGAACTGACGTGGCATTCTGTCATGTGGGACCCGCGTGGAGCTGAGTGGTGGGACACAAAAACTTCTGACAAGTGGGACCAGTTGGTTGCCGACATTTGGGTCCAAAAAAATTGCTGACTGGTGGGACCCACAAACTTCTGACAAGTGGGACCAGTTGTTGCCGACATGTGGGTCCAAAAAAATTGCTGACTGGTGGGACCCACAAACTTCTAACAAGTGGGACCAGTTGTTGCCGACATGTGGGTCCCAAAAAAATTGCTGACTGGTTGGACCCACAAACTTCTGAAAAGTGGGACCAGTTGGTCGCCGACATGTGGGTCCCAAAAAAATTGCTGTCTGGTTAGACCCACAAATTTCTGACAAGTGGGACCATTAGTTGCTGCCACGTGTTTCCATTTGATGGTGACGGTGTTACATTTTCTGTCACCTTTTGAATTTGACAATAAATTCAAAATTTGTAATATTTGTGAAAATTTGGAAACAAATATAATTTGGGAAAACATATAAAATGGTAGACAAAAAATATCATATCATAAATGGTGGCACACATAGTGTATATAGGTCTGACGGACAGAAAAAATCATAAGACAGTACAATGAGGACAGCAAGACAAAGAAATTGAAGGACGTGTGACGAAGAATGCTGTAGGATGGCGGTGCACTTGATCAGTTGCCCTGGGATGGTTGCTGGGACGTCCTAAGGAGCAAACTGAGCAGTGCATCCATTTCTTGCTGCCTCTTTTCATACGCGGCAGTCTTTTCTTCCTGAGCTTTCTTCATAGCTTCAAGTTCTTCTTGCTGTTTCCTTTGAAGTTCTTCAAATTTTTGATCCTCTGCTTGCATTCGTGCCTCCATCTCAGTGTGATACCTTTCAGCTGACTGTATGGAGTTTTGCTTCTGATCTGCAAACTTATGTTCCAACTCTCGGATGCGTGTTGCTGAAACAGAGGACTTCCTGGAACTTGATGCCACGCCCAATCTTGGTAGGAATGTGCTGTTGCTGGTGGTGGAAGATTCTTTTTCGTGCAGAACTTGTTGAATAATTTGCACATCTGTCAATTGAGGTTCACCTTCATTGTGTGGTGCCGCTTTAAGTGCCACCATTTTATCCTACATGAAGATTGAAATCAATATATGGACATCATAAAGAAAATGGATGAGATTACTTTTGTGGTAACATGAATTATTCTTACGTAAGCACTTTTGGCTTCAGTACTCATTTTGCCTTCCATGGTAGTGTGGGTTTTTCTATAAAATTCAATTGAAGAGGTTTCCTCTGCCTCTTCCTGAGCCTTCTGTTAGAAAAAATGTAGAATGAGCATTAGAAATGTGCATTGTGTATGATAGAAGTATAAACTACTTTGGAAATTTTTAAAAAAAATACTTACTACATGTTCGTAGTGAGCAATATAGCTTCGAGATCCAGTGGTATGGTACTGTTTCACACCACCACGGTTTGTGAGATTTGTTGCACACACTTCCTATGTTCAGTAGATGCATTTTACTTATCCAGATGGTACAATTTCAAGATTAATTTGAGTACCTGTAAGTGAAAGGAATAAGAATTATGTACCTGGTACTTCTCATCAAACCATCTGTTCACCAGTTCTTTCCAGCTATTCTCTTCTACATTCTTAGGGATTTTGAGATATGCTTGCTCAAGTGTCAGATCTTTAATTTCGGGCCAATACTGCTTCTTAAGCCTATATCGGAATTGGCGAATACTAACTTGCAGCATATCAGTGCACACATCTTGGGCCACTTCATCATTTTTGTCCATGGTAAACTTTCCCTACAAAAATGTGACGAATTATTTTCTAGAAGCTTAGAGAGTTGAACATGTAACGTAATAATTAGGTTAAACAGAGATTGTGGACTCACCGCTACTGTATTTATAGCATTAGGAATCACATGTTTGAGAGTTTCATCTTTTTTGTATTGCGTCCAGTGTGTTGCCAGCGGCATTTTGGCTCGGATGTGAATACAAACCTCACTGCTCAGTTTTGAAGCATGAATATAATTTTTGGGTCTCCTGACGCCGGGAGTGAAGTCAATTTTCATCTTGATGCCACCATTTCTTCTTGTGTACTCGTGTAGTCCATGGCCCATGGTAGGTCTCCATCCACCTCTCTTTCTCTTTGTACGCCCAGATGCTATCAATGGATCTGAAATAGGACATAAGAAATTATCAAAATTTATTAAGAAATGTTGATCAAACTCTGCAATCTCTCTCTCTCTCTCTCTCTGAACCTCAAATAAACTCTGAAGCACTGTCGTTTTTTACTGTGGCACATCAGGCTATTTTCGGCAACGGCTGGACAGTTTTCAGTTAGGTGTTTCAGACATAGGATTATGTTAGTTTTCAGTTATCGTTTTGTTAGCTAGCTGGGACGCGGTCTATGAGCCCAGCTCCGTAGTTCAGAGTTGAATACCTTGCCGCTGAATGGTAACAATTTGATTTTCTTCAGGAGATGAGTTGCTACCTCCAGATGTCATGATCTGGTTAGGTGACGGTGGTCCTTCAGTGCTCTCACCAGCAGTGGCCGTGGGCTCATCAGATGCCCCAGCTTCAGGTGCAGATGCTGCCCTTGATCTTGTTGAAATGTGGGGTGGTGCAACTTCTGGTCTGGAACGCTTCTTCTATTGTACAGTTGCAGAAACAGTGAGTACCTAAAAGGATAGTTGATCAAACATTAGTATGAATCAGTTAGCACGTAATTCGATCGTATGCAATTCCATATATTGTTGGACACACCTGAGATGAAGTTTTGCGGACATTGCGGTCCTCGTCGTCTGCAACAAGGTCATCCTTAGCATTAGCTATGTCTTCAGGATTAGGTTCGTACGTAGGGTCCTCTTCTACCTCCTTGTCTTGGCAGTCTGTGTTCTTTTGATTGTTACTTGTTCCTTTTTGTTGACCACCAAACACTAATGAACGTGTAAAACCAGAGAAATCTTGTTGAACTTTGTGGTCTGGACCATATTTGTCCGCCAATTTTTTTTGGAAACGTACAACATTTTCTTGCAATTCTCTCTCCTTCTGAAGCTCATATGGCGGTTTGACGGGTTTTTGTGTCTCCGCTGAAAAAATATGAACAGTTGATCAGAGTGCTGCAGTGTCTATGAAGATTGGATTGGAAAAATCGAACCAAATACATGACCAATAGTCGGAAGATAGATCTGTATCAGTACACGAATAGATATGTACCTACAAACTACGATGCGGGAAGCCATGTTAGTTTAAACACTGCACTGCATCTCTGAAGATTTCGACAGTTTCAGGTTACTGTAGCATTTCTGGCTGTTGTCGACAACGGCTAGAAGTTCGTCAGTTAACACTAGTTTCACAAATAAGCCGTGTCGATGATCGCCTGTGATCTCGCGCGAGTAGATAGGTGTAAGACTTTTTCTTTCCTGTCTGTTAGGATCGCTAGCACGCCGAGAGGATCGTGGGATGATGATTTCATCTTCTTCTTCTACCTTCGTTCCTGCGAGAGAGTGAGTTACAGAGAGAAGAGAGAGTTGGTTTGCAACGACATGGCAGAGATCGTAGAGCAGCACGGCATGATTGTCTACATAAGAAAATCGATAAACCCTACGTATGATGTCGGTGATTGGATCGTAGAACCTTCGGAACCAATCAATCCAATCATGTGGTGTGTACGAACACGTAGAACTCACTGCTAACATGCCCTGATCTATCAAGTATGCGAGATCTAGATATAGAGCAAAACAGACCGATAGATTTACCTTGTTTCTTAGAGGGCGCCTTCTTCGGCGTCTGTGCGCGATGATCGTTGCCCTTGAGGCCTCAACGAGTGCCGGCCATGGCGTCCACCGGGAGGCAGAGGCGAGATGGCAAGAACGGTCGGCGAAGACACCGGATCTGGGTGAGCACGAGAGGATGAAGTCTGGGGGTGGGGAGTTAAGATGCACGTAAATCATGGGGGAGGCACGACATATATGAGGGAGGGTGAAATATTTGATCGGTGGGGTGCGCGGGAGGAGTGGAGGGAACAAAAAAATTGGGCGTTTTGGGAGTGTAGTAGTAAAATTTGGAGGGCACAAGATTTTGCCTTGAAAGAAAAAAGATTTTTCTGAAAATGGAACTGTACATGTTTATTTTATTGTAAAAAATTACCACAAACTAAATTAACCGCATGAAAAAAATCCAAATTCCATATGTATAAACTCATAACACTGATCATGTAGGTGAACTTGGGACTGATTAAATGTTGTCATATTCATGTAGAAAATTCATATCAACAAATTTCACCCATGTGTGGACCAACATCGATCATGTCGGTGAACGGCTCTTTTTGAAGCTAGGTGCACTTTGAAGATTCAGATTGAGATGAAGTTTTTTGTGAGTGCTCATGAAGGCAAAGTATGTGTGCTTGAGGAGTTTCAGAATGTTTTGACAATTGTAGGTGTTTGTTTATTTTCTTCAAAGAAAAAGGATAGAAAATGAGTAAAACCTGTAGAAATGCGTAATTCAATATAAAATCATCATAAACTCATGGGACTGACTAAATGTTGTCACATTCATGTAGAAAAATTGAATCACAAAGTTTTACAAAGGTTTTGGTGTTGTTTGATGTGAATTTACACAAATAAGGGCATTTTGGGCATAACGGCCGAAACGTCGATCCCGGAAGTTGTTTCAACCTTTGCATATGTGTGTTGTGGTGCAAACTCACCACAAATATATCTGAATGTTCACCATTGTGTGATTTTGTTTGAAAATAGTTATGAAGCCTCATGTTGGTTGGATCCACCCATGTGTGGACCAACATCGATCATGTCGGTGAACGACTCTTTTTGAAGCTACGTGCACTTTGAAGATTCAGATTGAGCTGACTTTTTTTGTGAGTGCTCATGAAGGCAAATTATGTTTGCTTGAGGAGTTTCAGAATTTTCTGACAATTGTAGGTGTTTGTTTATTTTTCTTCAAAGAAAAAGGACATAAAATGAGTAAAACCCATAGAAATGCTTAATTCAATATAAAATCATCATGAACTCATGGGACTGACTAAATGTTGTCACATTCATGTGCAAAATTTGAATCACAAATTTCACAAAGGTTTTGGTATTGTTTGATGTGAATTTACACTAATAAGGGCATTAATTTTGGGCATAATGGCCGAAACGTCGATCCCTGAAATTGTTTGAACCTTTGCATATGTGTGTTGTGGTATAAACTCACCACAAATATATATGAATGTTCACCATTGTGTGATTTTGTTTGAAAACACTTGTGAAGCCTCATGTTGGTTGGATCCACCCATGTGTGGACCAACATCGATCATGTCGGTGAACGGCTCTTTTTGAAGCTAGGTGCACTTTGAAGATTCAGATTGAGCTGAATTTTTTTTGAGTGCTCATGAAGGCAAAGTTTGTGTGCTTGAGGAGTTTCAGAATTTTCTGACAATTGTAGGTGTGTTAATCATTTTCTTGGAAGAAAAAGGCCAGAAAATGGAAAAAATGCATGAAAATTGGTTAAATTCATATAAAAATCAATTTAAACTCATATGAGTCATGCAGTGTTGGTGGAATCACGTATAAAATATGATCCACACATGTTGACAATGGTTTGGCCAAGTTTGGTTCAAAAATGAGCACTTAGGAGTGAATTTTGGGCATTATGGTCAAAACATCGAGGCCGAAAGCTTGATCAACCATGAAACATGTGTCTTTTGGTGTAGAATCAACATTGTTGATTGCAAGGATCATGTTTGTGGGTTTTTCATTTGGACAGCACTTGTGAAACCTTATGGTGCTCAAACCAACATATGGGTTGGTCCACATCGACCATGTCGGTGATAGGGCATGTTTCAAGCAACAGGTGCACAAAGAAGATTCAGATTGAGCTTCATTTTTTTGTGAGTGGTCATGCACACATAATAGGTGGGCTTGTAGATTTTCTGAATTTTCTGACAATTGTAGGTGTGTTAATCATTTTTTTGGAAGAAAAAGGCCAGAAAATGGAAAAAAAATGCATGAAAATTGGTTAAATTCATATAAAAATCAATTTAAACTCATATGAGTCATGCAGTGCATGTTGACAATGGTTTGGCCAAGTTTGATTCAAAAATGAGCACTTAGGAGTGAATTTTGGGCATTATGGTCAAAACATCGAGGCCGAAAGCTTGATCAACCATGAAACATGTGTCTTTTGGTGTAGAATCAACATTGTTGATTGCAAGGATCATGTTTGTGGGTTTTTCATTTGGACAGCACTTGTGAAACCTTATGGTGCTCAAACCAACATATGGGTTGGTCCACATCGACCATGTCGGTGATAGGGCATGTTTCAAGCAACAGGTGCACAAAGAAGATTCAGATTGAGCTTCATTTTTTTGTGAGTGGTCATGCACACATAATAGGTGGGCTTGTAGATTTTCCGAATTTTTGACAATTGTAGGTGTGTTAATCATTTTCTTGGAAGAAAAAGGCCAGAAAATGGAAAAAATGCATGAAAATTGGTTAAATTCATATAAAAATCAATTTAAACTCATATGAGTCATGCAGTGTTGGTGGAATCACGTATAAAATATGATCCACACATGTTGACAATGGTTTGGCCAAGTTTGATTCAAAAATGAGCACTTAGGAGTGAATTTTGGGCATTATGGTCAAAACATCGAGGCCGAAAGCTTGATCAACCTTGCAACATGTGTCTTTTGGTGTAGAATCAACATTGTTGCAGGAAGCAATTAAGCATTTAAGCAAACTTGGTTATGTAGCATACTTTTCATCAGGAAGAAAATATCAACTGAAGCACCAACATAACATTGTTTCAACCGCAGAGCAAAAGCAACACAGCTAGCAAGTCTTACTTGTTCATCATCCAAACCGAACTATAAACATAACAAGACGCAATTTAGCAAACTACATTTCAGGAAGTGATGTAGGCCAGCTTCTGCCGCTTGTTGGCCTAATCTGAAGCTTCTTCCTCATCTTCTGAATCTTCTGGAACTTCTTCTCCTGAATCGTCTGAATCTTCTTCTTCAGGCTGGAATCCTAGTGGAAGTCCAAGGGCTAGCCTTTCCAGCATCACCCTGTACAGCTCGAACGAAACGAAGCCATCTATGGCTGCATAATCCAGGTTGATCTGGTCGAGTGATATCTTCTCCCACCTGTAGTGTGCCTGCCATGGGAATTTTTTCTTCATGTCCTTGTACCAGGGATCAATGAGGTCTTCTGCCATCTTGCTCATTCCAACGTGGTCATTCCGAGGGAGCTTGTACAGGTCCTGGAGATCCACATAGTACCAAGGTGGAATGATGACACCACCCCAGCGGTAAAGAACCCCTATGTCCGTCCTCTTGTCGACGCTAGCAAAGGTGATTTCTTTGAAGCGAAGAAAATCCGCCAGATCCGGAGACTGCCAATGGTCAGCGCTGCAATAATCAAAGGAGACTTACAACTCTGAAATTTAAATTGTGAACAAATTATCTCATATTTGGAATTCAATTGTAGAGGATAAATATGAACGCAATGAGCGGCATGGCCATCTGTTTGAGCATCTAGTAGTATCAAGGATGAAACAAAATAACCATACACTGAAACATTTATGGAGATGTTTATACGTACCAATTCTAATTTGATTTACTTGTTCTATTTTTTTGTTGATCCACCATTACTAATTGAACCTAATCCGTGGCATTACCATCTGTTTGACTCACATCTAGTCCCAAAAATTGTAGTGACAATAGTGGAACAACAAGGATAATCAAAAACCCGCAAGACAGAACTAGATGTCGAAACTTCTCTCGGCCGTAACTATGAATCTAAAAGTGTGGCATATAGGCTCAAACAAAAAACCCTCAAAACGGCAACACATTTAGACATGCAAGGAGTTCATACCTGGAGTAGTGGAAGATGAGTACATGGCGGCGCATGGCCAACTGCAGAACGGCCAACTGCTTGTCATTCGGCGCGCGGGTGTATTCCATGTCCAGCCCCATGATCTTGGGGTCTCCCTCCTTGAACCATTCCTCGTACATGGCGAGGACGCGCTGCACTTCAGATGGATCGTTGGTGTACACCGCCTCGATCGTCTGCTCGCCATGGATTTGGACGGTGAACGTCCGGGAGAAGTAGTCCACGAAGTTCATGGCTACGCCGCGGGGAGAAGAAAGGATTGGACTGCTAGCGGAGAAGACGAGAAGATAAGCAGAAGGGAAACAGAGGAGCGGTGGGGACTGACCATTTGAGAAGACAGGGGCCGGTGGAGAAATAATTACGGTGCGGTTAGTTTATACACAAAAATTAGCCGGCGATGTACTAACCCACTGACATGTGGCCCTGCGGTATATGTGTTGTCACATCAAAATCCCACTACCGGCGCCTTGACTCACCTCTTGACCTAGCGGTATTTATTCTGGAATCCAACCGTCCCCTCGTTCACACGCCCTCCCTCAGCCGCCGCCACGTCTCACCACGTATCTCGCCGCCGACACCTATCTCGCCGCCGCACATTTTCTGCTCCAGCATTGAAACTCTCGCTCAGCGTCGAGATCAGGGATGGCGCTAACCAATGGAGTACGTATCCGCAGCTATTTGACTACAGAAAACTATCGTCGCGATCGTTGTTTATGAATATGATCTGTTCTTTATTTTTATTTTTTCAGTGTCCTGTTTGTTTTGACAAGAAGGGGATGTGCGGCGGTCGGAACATCACCCTAGGTTTTTTCGTGCAAACCCTGCAAGAGGATTTTGAGGACAAGACGGTAATAGATCTGTTTTTCTAATGCTTTTGAAGATGAATATGTTTTTCACCATATGTACTGGTAGCATGTATAGCAAATTTATTGTTTTGGTATTGTTATTCGCCATACGTATGAACTGTTTAATTATGATTCAGTTCTTTGTTATCTATATTGATAACGCATGTGCGTGAATTTGTGATGTACCTACATGCAAATATGGTTATTTCAAGGTCCCAATCTGTAGTACAATCAATTAATATGTTAGGACATGTAAATATTTATATGATTTACTAACAGTTACTATTTCAGGACTAACTATTTACATGAATTACTGACAAGTATTATTTTAGGACATGTAACTATTTATATGAAGTCAATTAATTACTGTTCTGTTTTAAAATAATGAACTTCTTGTTATGATCCTCCAATTAATTGTTCATGTTTATGATAAGTTTCTACACTTCTGCAGGTGATCCCTTGCTACATCAGACCATATTTCCTTGAGAAGTATGGTGTCAAAACCTCCGACAGGACAACTTTTGAAGCTACACTGACAACCAAAGATGGCTTTTCTTTCATTGTTAATGTTACCAACAGAGCTGGGAGAACCTATCTGAACGGAAGATTTTGGAATGAATTTGCTAGAGTTTATGATTTCAAGGTTGGCATGGAGTTAATTTTCAAAATTAACTCCTTTTGTCAAGATACTCGTGTCATAACTGGAACTCATCCAATCGTCCATCCATGTAATTTTCCTACTTACTGCATCTTCTTTTATTCTGCACATAATGATGATTCTATTATTTGTTTGCCAATTATTTGCCACAAATTACTTCCACTTATTTCAGTTTTATTAATTTTGCAGCGTACTACCAGTTGACCCGTACGAAGCGTGACATTATTGACTCAATCACTGCTACTGATGGAACCATGATAAATTGGAGGATGATGCATACAGTGATTCTACAGGTGGACAACTTAGAATACCTTGTTGACTACCACAATGCTGGAGATTTTGATCTAGGAGCACTAGTTGTCCCAATGCTTCATACTCTGAACTGGACAAACAGTGAAAATTACAACAAACACGTGGTAATTAGTACTAAACTCTATTCTTATTCCTAAAGTACTGTTTTGCTAACTGTTTCCATTGTTTTCATTTTTCTTGACCCTATGTGTTTTGATGGAACAGAAAATCCCAGCTCGTTTGGTTCCTAAACGTATGGAACAATATGGTAACATCAAGATTGTGTGCCATCCGAGAACTTTGGTGAGTGCAACGTACGCTATTTCTTCTGACGATGGTCGTCTCTGCGTGAGTGGCTGGAAGGAGTTCATGGACAAGGAAAAACACCTCAAGATTGGTGACAAGATGTTGTTCTTGCTCTACCTGGGAAATGATGGGGTTTACTTGTTTGCTTCCCATGTGCCTGAAATTGATCTGGAGTAGCTACTCAGTGATTCATGATGCCCGTGTGTCCAACTATGCAGCCCCCTTGCTAGGTTTAAATTCAATGTTAAGACTCTTTCTTCGATTGTTGATTTTGCTTGTGTCAAAACAATATTTAGTCATATCGTGCTGCTGGTTGTAATTCTGTCAAGTCTGGATTAATTAAAACCTTTGCCGAAGTTATGTTACTTACATTTCTGCTTTTCTTATATCTGTCCATATTTTAGCTTTCTTAATAATTTGCTCTGAAACCCTTCTGGACTATCTGCCCACCACACCTATCCTGCCCGGCAGCGTTTAGGTCAGTTTTGTCTTTCGCGGCAGCGTTTTGGAGAGACACAACTTAATATGTCAACTATGATGGATAATTCAATGCCAAGTTCGAGATCGTACAAACATCAAAATCAAAGCATTTCAAATGTTTGGAACAAAACATATAGTAGTATGCATTACACGTTTCTATCAATCTACATCACTATCTATATCTGAAGTTTTTTCCGCGTCATCATTTCTGTTCTCTTCAAATATGAAAACTTGTTCATCTTCGGTCATATCCATGTCAACATTGGGACTGTCATCCTCATTCTCTAGTTCACGAATTGTACGAGCATCAATATGTACGACTTCATCATCACGATGATCATCCTCCTCTTCTTCCACCTCTGCTTCCTCGTCTAGGTCCACAACATCATCAAATGTATGATCCACTGAACCTTCATCCTCCTGGTATGCATCTTCATTCCGTAGATATGCATCATCGTTTGCAACTTCTAATTCTGGAACATCGTACACGTGTCTATGGCTGAACTTCTGCACCACTTTCCAAGGATGACCAAACTTTGTATCCTCCAAATAAAAGCATGTTTCCGCTTGACTCGCCAATATAAATGGTGAATTCTTGAACCATAGTACAGAAGTATTAACGCTTTTAAAATATCCATCATCTTTTATCTTGGAACCCCTGCCTGCAAGATCGAACCAGTCGCAACGAAACAAGTACACAGATCTATCGCCGTGCTTGTTAGTCCCGTACTGTAGTTCAAGAACTTCTTGCAGAACACCATAGAACTCACTCTCTTCTTGATCACCAAAAGATCCCTTAGTCACTACGCCAGAATTTTGAGTCTTGAGGTCTTTATCCCGAGTAAGCGTGCGAAACCTAGCACCCTTTACGTTGCAACCAGCGTATACTATTACACGCCGGTCTGGCCCAGCAGCTAGAGACTTCAAATCTTCCGATGCATTGTCCAACTGTCTCACATGCTTTTGAAACCAACCTGCAAACTCTCTCTGAACCGTATCCTCGATGTCACTCACACCCCTACCGAACAATTCTTGTCGGAATTCACTAAAACAAACAACAAAAACATATCAAATACAAGACAATTATCTGTGCAACATTAAGAAATAGTTAGTAAAGTGAAGCTAATTACTTACTTGATATAACACTGTACATCTTCACAGTTGTTCAGCACATACCAAACCATTTTGTCAAATTCCTTGTCAAAATGTTTCAAAGTGGATTTCCCAAGACCTTTAGCTCCAACTGAAAATACTTCGATCTCATCACGATCAGGTTTTCTCTGTATATCTTGGTTCCTATCATCTTTGTTAAATCTTGTTTCTGTGTCATCCTTGAAAAATCTAGAGCAAAAGATCAAACACTCATCAACAATGTAGCCCTCTGCGATAGAACCTTCGGGCCTTGCTTTGTTACGGACCGTAGACTTGAGATAACCTAATCTTCTCTCAACTGGATACATCCAACCATAATGAACAGGTCCCCTCAAAAGAGCCTCATCAGGAAGATGAATAGCTAAGTGCACCATTACATCAAAAAAAGCTGGGGGGAAGAGCTTCTCAAGTTTGCATAGGATCACAACAATTTCAACCTTCAATCGTTTCAGCACATCAACTTTCAGGGTTTTTGCACACAGCTCCCTAAAAAATCTTCCTAGCTCTGCAATAGCCTCATACATTTCCTTAGATGCAATTCCCTTGAGCCCAGCCGGCAACACTCGCTGCAGAAGTATGTGGCAATCATGCGTCTTCATACCGGTGACCTTACAACCATCAATATCCACACATCTTCCCCAGTTTGCGCAATAACCATCTGGGAACCTGGTGTTTGCCAAATACCTACACAAATGTTTCTTCTGTTCCTTCGAAAGCGTCCACGGTGCAGGGGGCTTCGCATAAGTTACTGGTGCATCATCACCATCCTTCACAATTTTCTTCAACCAATACTTCTTCCTGATTTTGAATTTCTTCAAATCAATTCTAGCACTAACAGTGTCCTTATTCCTGCCCTCAAGTTCAAGTAGTGTACCAACAATATTGTCACATATGTTCTTCTCAATATGCATCACATCTAAGTTGTGAGCTAACTTAAGTTCTTTCCAGTATGGTAGATGATGTAAGCTGACTTTCAGGTGCCAGGTTGGTTCACCGGCTACAGCTGCACGCTTCCGCTTTCTATTAATTGGATTTTTCCCATGTTCAAAATCCTTAACCCTTTCTACCTTCTCATATACTTCTTTGGGTGTGAACCTCCTTGGTGGATCTCTGGGCTCAGTTTTTCCATTGAAAAGTCTGCTGCTCCTGTATGGGTGATCTTGACGAAGAAATCGCCGATGCCCAATATATCCAATTTTGTTTTTCAAAGATTCATAGCAAGGATTCTCATCGCAATGCACACACGCATGAAATCCTCTTGTGCTTCGGCCTGACATAGTGGCATATCCAGGATAATCATGAATAGACCAAAGAAACGCAGCATGCAATGGGAAATAATCCTCTGTGCATGCATCAAATGTATTCACACCACTCCATAGCTGCATCATATCTTTTATCAGTGGCTGCATAAATACATGAAAATCTTTCCCTGGGGAATACTTTCCGGGGATTAGCAATGCCATCATGAAATTGGATTGATCCATGCACATCCATGGTGGGAAGTTGTAAGGAATGACAAAAACAGGCCACATACTGTAAGGATTAGTCATACTTCCAAAGGGACTGAAGCCGTCTGTGGCAAAACCTAGTTTTATGTTACGAGGATCTTTAGCAAACCAATCAAACTTGTCATCAAAGTGCTTCCATGCCTCACCATCAGCAGGGTGCCTCAGCACATTGTCCTCAACAGCCCTCTTCTCTTTGTGCCATCTAGTATGTGTCGACATTTCCTTTTTAACAAATAGTCTCTGCAACCTTTTAATTATAGGAAAGTACCTTAACACCTTGTGAGGGATTTTTTTTTTCCAGTAGGGTCTTTATATCTTGATAATCCACACACATGGCAATGCGTAGCGTCCTTGTGATCTCCCCAAAATAAAGAACAATCAAACTTGCATACATGAATTGTCTCATAACCAAGCCCAACATCAGAAAGAACACTCTTAGCGTCAGCATAGGATTTGGGGAAGTCCACATTTGGCAAAGCTGTACGTAACAACAGAAGTAACAGATCAAATCCTCTGTTTGTTATCCGGCTGTATGATTTGACATGAAGGAGCTTAATAATGAACGACAACCTAGTGAAAGTGGTGCATCCCTCATGAAGTTCTTTTTTCGCTGCCTCAATTAGATTATACAAATTTGGCAGGTTAGGACCTTGATTTCCAGACTTCTGCAGATCATCTATCATAGTAGACGAATCATCTACATAACAATCACCATTGTCTTCATCTAATTCTTCATCATTGTCACTATCGTACGCACCATCGTCTCTACCCTGCCCTTCGTCATCACTGAAACCTTCCCCATGTACACTCCATCTTGTATACGTAAGGGACATACCATCACAATTGCAGTGTTCCTCGACCGTTTTAATATCCTGACGTATCAGATTTAGGCAGTTCTGGCAAGGGCACAAGATTGGTTCATCTGTATTGTCCAAGTGTTCTCGCGCAAACTTGATGAAATCGCTAACACCTTTCATGTACTTTGGTGTGAACTTATTAGTGCCATCAGTTATCCAACTTCGATCCATTGCCTACAATTCAGTTAAGAACATGCCAACGTTCTTCAGAACAGATCTTGACAACTGATAAAAAAATCTAGACCTAACGAACAAACAGGAGAACTCACCGCTGATGCGCCTCGCCGCCCCACAATGGAGCCTTCACGGATTTCTTCTCACCTCGACGAGAACCCTAGTCGATTCGACGGTTAGCAAGATCGCCTAGATAGGCCGTGTCTGCTAGCGTCGCGACTTAAACGCGACACCCGCGGCCGAAAGAGTTATTAAGGAAATTATTATGTCGTAACATCAAGATCACACCATTGAAATAAATATGTTGCCCTAATGTATATATCAAATATTGTTGTTACGGATCCAGATCAAAATTACATATCTATCTCAGCGGTAACACTCCGCGTCGTAAAGCCAAAGCCCTATGTTCGATTCTTCCAAACCACTATTTTTATTTAATTAATTATGTTCCTGACAATTGGGTCAACATTTAATATATTTTCTGACTACTGGTCCCGCAACAAAAAATAAAGTAAAAATTATAACTAATTATTTTTTACCTGCCATGTGGGTCCGTATTATACACCACGATCTTGATTTCGTCACCTATTAACAGACACGATGGAAGCCCTTCCGGTTGGGTAATGGGTGACGATTCTTTGTTGACGAAAAATCATACCGTCAAGCATTACAGTACATGCGTGACGAAAGATGAATCCGTCACCTATTAGGACATATCCATGACGGTATGCAATTTCGTCACCAGGGTTTTCGTCAACAAATATCACATTTCTTGTAGTGCCACGATGGATACTCGTTGAGTTTGAGCTGCCCGGCGCCGCCACCGGAATGGATTCTGGAGCTTTCCCCTTCTAACGCGTTAGGGTTTGCAGGGCACGACGCGAGGATTGGGAGAGGAAAGCCGGAGAGGGGTGCTCGGAACGATGGAGTCTGAACCTGCACGCCGGCACCGTATTCCCTCCTGCTCGCACGGCGGTGTAGCCCGTCGTCCCTCCTACTCGCGCTCTGGCATCGCGCTCCCTCCACCTCACGCACCACCAGACTTCCTACCTCCCACCGGCGGCTGCAGCGGCCACCATCCCCACGCGCCTCCTGGATAGTGCTGCAGTAGGGGTGTTACCTCCACAACAGGGCCTCGAAGCAGGGTACATCGTGGTGTGCTTTGTGTTCTTGGTTTCTTGGTTTCTCGTTCGTGTTCTTGCGTGTTCTTGTGTGTGCACTTCTTGAGTGCATAAACCCTCCCCGGATTCCCCCAATGACCATTCGGCCCCATCTTAGCCATACCTATGGCATCTGCCGTGATCCCACCACGACAGTTGGCGCCCACCGTGGTAGTTAGGTCGGCTGAACCTAGCTCGGACAGTGAACCTCGGTTCAGGCCAACGGGATACCTCGGACCCTTCCAGGCCAAGATAGGTCGGCCCTTTCCGTACCTCGCCATCTTAAACTCTTCTTATGCCAAGCCTTGACCCTACCCGGGGGTAGCCCCCCGACAGAGCCAGATGGTGACGACACTGTTAAAGGGGAAAACCAAAGGCGGCAGCTTGCTTGGGCCGAGCAAGACAACATTCTATTGGTGAGTAGTTTTACGAATTGTTTTTATATTCCATGTTTTCTTTACAAAACTTGTTGGAATATTATTTTTATCGTTAATTGCCGCTTGGTTGAATAACTCCACTGGTTCAATCAGTGGAACCAACAAAAAATGAGAGGTCTACTAGAAGAACGTTGGCGGATTGTAATAAAAACAATATGTCCGACCGGAGCAGGAGCGCCAAAACTGCAAACATTATTGGGAAGAACTACCAAAAAGTTGTTTCCATGAGTGAAAAAACTTTTTTGTTAGTTCTTTCCGATGATCTTTGCAGTTTTTACCACCCCTCCCCTGGCCAGATAATTTATTTTTACTGTTGCCAGCCACGGCGTCCTTCCAACAGACCTCTTTTTTGTTGTTGTTTATATCGATGGGGTTATTCAACCATGCGCTAATCTGCGACTAATCACATTTCCACAAGTTTCATAAGAAAAGCATGAAATATATAAACCAATTGGTAAGACTACTCACGAGTGGAATGTTGTCTTCCTCGGTCCAAACAAACCAACGGTCTAGATTTTCCTTTTAACTGTATACAGTTGTAACTGTATATTTCGTAAGAAAAGCGCTCGGGCGGCTCCAAATTCCCGCGCCGCAACCCCGAGCGAGCTCCAATTAATCAGGGCAGTTGTAACTGTATAGTAGTACGTGTGTAGATTGAAGATAGACGATATAGTTGCAAGTCAGTCATGTCCACCTAAACCTAACAAATCAAAGGAGAGGACCGCCAACGCTGCCAACGGCATTTGCATCTACTCTCGGTGTGAATTCAGGAATGCCAAGTGACCACCATATCATTCGTCCCTCCACTGTGTTTTCTTTTGTACTGCTCGTATGAGAGATCTGTGGGGGACACGCAGATAGATATCGGATGAGATTCCGTTCATGCACCCGGCCGTAGTGTAGGGGCGAGACCGAGCTGCATGGGCGAGCAGTATGCGACGATAATTGGCGACTGTACGTTCACGTGTAAACACGGGAATGTTCAAGAGGATGAATCAGGAAATCGGGCCATGCCTTTTAAAGAGCGCACGGACAAAATATTTATGTAGCGTCTGGCTGGCTATAAAATATTTATGTAGCGTCTGGCTGCAGGTACGCACTCTGGAGCACCTCGTGAGTCGTGACGACCGACTGACACAAGTTCTTTGAAGGATAGCCATACACACTAGTGCAAACAGAGTTCGGAGTTCGGACCTGTAACGGGAGTGGATGTTTAGAGTCTCTCCACTCGCGGCGCCTAAACGGTCGTCCAAACGTTTTTGGGGCGTGCTAGACATAAAATCGCCCCCACTCGCGGCGCCCAAACGCGAATTCGGTCCGGCGCGGCCCAGTTTTGTGTCCGGCACGCTTAGCCCACGCCCTCAACTTGGGGAGGCTTGGGGCGGCCCCGGACGGAAGGAAACGCGACGCTACATCGGCCTTCGACGCGGGCCACGCCTGGCAGTGAGACAAGATCGCAATAAGTGTCGGCTTCCCCCAATTCGTCCGCAGAAATCACATTACCCCGCCATCTCTCCCGCCAAAAGAAAAGCCCTCGCGCCGCGCCGGCTCCATGGCGTCGCCGGCACCCATGGGGAAGGCAGCGAAGGAGACGAAGGCGGCGGGGAAGACGCTGGGTGTCAAGCGCAAGGCCCCCCCACCCAGGGAGAAGCCGGAGGAGATGAGGCGGGAGGATTGGGATCTCGACGTACTCCGGCGCCGATTGGACACGCAGAGCCGTGCTGGGCGCCGCGTGAAGGAGAATGAGAGGAAACGGCTCGGCACGGCGGCGCCATTGACGGCAAGAAAGATCGCCGCCATGAACAAGACCGTCGCCGCCTTGAACCTAGCATTCGCCTTGAGAGGGAGCCCAGAGAGCAGCGCCACTCTACGATGCAAGGTTGGCGGCTCGCCGTCGAATTCCTCCTTCTTCGCCGACAGCGCCGCCGCCACGCCTCGCACCAGGTTCTCCCCCGAGTACGGCGACAGCCAGCATCACGGCGGCTTCGACCCCAACGTCATCTTCCCTTCTTGTGGCCTGGATCTAAACCACCCCGTCGATCTGAATTCGCCGGCGATGCGGAGAGATCCCACCGTCCAAACGGCCGCCGGTCGGAGCCTTTCATTCGACGCGGGCGCCTCCCATGTGACCGACGGAATGACTCCCGACGCCCCGAAGCTCATGCAGGTATGAACCCGCGTTTTGTAGCCATGGCATGTACAATAGACGGTGTGGCTACCGGCCTTGCTCCTTGTGTGTAGGAGACCGCCCATATCATGGACGACATCATCAACGACAACGCCCGGGCGGAGGATGACGACGACGGGTTCGACGAGGATGAGGAGTACTACGAGGATGACGCCGAGAACGACGACGAGGTCGAGGAGGAGGGGGTGGTGACCAACGCTGTGGTCGGCGAGCAGGCGGCGAAGAAGAAGAAGGGGAGCCGCGGCACAATCTGGACGACCAAGGAAGACGAGTGCATGGTCGAATCATGGAAGGCCATTACTACCGGCGAGATCACCGGCACAAACCAGTCGAGCACCGCCTACTGATCCCGGATCAAGGACGAGTTCGACGAGCACCGGTTCACCAAGGACTTCTACAAGGTGAGCATGGTGCGCGGCCAAGGCGCCATCGAGCATAGGTGGCGCATCGTCCAACGCCTCGTCAACAAATTTCACGGCTGCCACGAGAACATCGTCGACCGGAAGGAGAGCGGGAAGGGCCCGGCGGATCAGCTGACCGCCGTCTTGCGATCCCCTTGTTGTTTTGTTGCTTAAGTACAATTGTGATCGTCGTCGGCTTGCTTTGTTGTAGGTCATCGACGCCCTTGTTGTAGGGGATCGTAGGCAGAAAACAAAAAATTTCCTAACAACGATAACCTTAAACTAGCCAGGATCTATTCTAAGCAGATATAGTAATACGCTGGAGATCGATATTCATACCCTTGTAGACCGAAAAGCGGGGATCACGCTCCCGCACAAGCGTTGTCGATGAAGCCGACGAAGCCGACCTCAAGGTCGTGTAGAGGAAGACCTCCGAGTACCACAGGCGTGGCACCTCGCAGGGAATCACACACGTACGGCGAAGATGACTTCCTCCGGGCTCCGATCCAGGGACGAGCAGCGGAAGACTTGGACCGGAAATCCAGCAGCACGGCGGTGTGCTTATGGTGGAGAAACACTCACCCCGTACACGACTCCAATTGTGGAGTCACGATTAAACGGGAAAGAGAGAGAGAATTGGTGTGTCTTTCAAAGGCAAAGGGGCACCCATATTATATAGGTGGAGGGGGAGACCATCTCCCTTGGCTATGCCATGTGGGACTAAACCCCACATGGCCTAGCCGGCCAAGGGGGGCAGCCGGCCACTAGGTGGGCCTCATTAGGCCCACCTAGGGCGGCTGGCCCTTCTCCCTCCTTTTTTTCTAAGGCCCATTTAGCTTTTAATGCCTTTTAAATTCAAATTTAATTAAATAAAAAAATTAATCATTAATTCAACTAATTAATATCAAATACATTTTATCTAATTAATTCTAGCTTCGAAAACTATTTCGTTGCTCTCCGATCTCCATCGGAACTCTCCTGGAACATTTCCGGTGCTCTCTTTTATTTTTCTCTTCTATTTTCAATCTATTATAAATGTCATCCTCCCTTAAGTGTGTTACCCTAGCGGTTCGAGATCTCGCCAGACATAATCGAGACACTCTCTCCGATTAATGATTAATTCGTGGACCATGGATACCCAAAATTAATCCCTGTGAGATAACGAATAACTTTATCGTTCGAACCTAGACGTCGAGTCTTAAACCTTTTGCCTGGCGATACTTAGCGTGTCCGAGACTCGTTCATAGGTATCATAATACCTAGATTGACCTCGTTATCAACAACACCATCTTCTACTCATCCATGATAATATGTCCCCGTGACCTAGTCACATGCTTGCAAGCTTATTTGACATAATCTCACCGAGTGGGCCCAGAAGTATCTATCCTGCTATGCGGATTGGCAAATCCCGCTCTTGATCCCTCATCTCAACATACTCCCTTCCGATACCCGAGAGGGACACCGTTATTGTCATACTATATAAGCAATGACGTTTGATGCAATCAAAGTATCTTCCAGGAATAGCGATAAGAGTTGATCTCACGGTCAAAGGCGTAATGACTACGTCCTATAAATATTGGGTATGTCCATCACATCATTATACCAATGATATGACTCCATTGTCAACTGACACCGTTGTCACATAATCGGGAAATCTCGATCATCGATTGCACAATGGACTAGTCATGTAGAGGCTACTAGGGACCTGGTTGTCTACGTATCACACATGTATTAATGTTTCCGCTTAATACAGTTATAGCATGATACAAAAACGTATTATGAACAAATGAGATATGATAAATAAAACACTTTATTAATTGCCTCTAGGGCATATCTCCTTCAGTCTCCCACTTGCACTAGAGTACAATTTATTCTAGATTACAACTTGGTAAAAGCCTAACACCCATGGCATTCTGGACTTTGCAAATCTTCACATCGCCTTCATGTACATATTGTCGTATCACATGGAAGCGTCGGAGAATGTGTTTGGTAGTTGAGTGAGACCTAGGTTCCTTTGCGTTAGCAATAGCACCCGTGTTGTCGCAGTAGAGGGTTACGGGGTCTTGCGCGCTAGGGAACACTCCAAGCTCGATGATGAACTTCCTCAGCCATACAGCTTCATTTGCGGCTTCCGAAGCAGCAATGTACTCCGACTCCATTGTAGATTGGGCCACTATAGGTTGCTTCCCGCTTCTCCAGCTTACAGCGCCACCGTTTACCTTGAAAATATATCCTGTCTGTGACTTTGAGTCATCTAGATCTCTGCAGAAACTTGCATCAACGTAACCTGTTACGCCAAGTTCTTCTTCACAGTCTCCATACACAAGGAACATTTCCTTTGTCTTCTTGAGATGCTTAAGAATGTTCTTAACAACTATCCAATGATCCTTTCCAGGATTACTTTGGAACCGACTCGTCAAACTAAGAGCCAATGCTACATCAGGTCGAGTACTTAACATGGCATACATGATCGAACCTATGGCCGAGGCATAGGGATGTTTAGCAATCTCAGCTTTATCATGTGCCGTCACAGGGCACTGAGACTTTCTCAATACCTTATTCTTGATAACAGGCAGGGAACCTTTCTTTGCCGTCTCCATACCGAACCGTTTCAGTATCTTATCAAGATAAGTACTCTGACTTAACGCTAATAGACGCCTTGATCTATCACGATAGATTTTAATGCCTAATACGTATGCAGCTTCTCCTAAGTCCTTCATTGAAAATTTACTGTTTAAATATTTCTTCACGCTATTCAGAAGATCCACATTATCCCCAATTAGTAATATATCATCCACATATAGAACTAGGAACACAACCGAGCTCCCACTCATTTTCTTGTAAATGCAGGTCTCTTCCGCATTTTGGATAAATCCAAAACCTTTGATCACCTCATCAAAGCGGAGATTCCAGCTCCGAGATGCTTGCTTCAGTCCATAAATGGAACGCTGAAGTTTGCATACCTTGCCATCATTTTCTGGATCGACAAAACCTTCAGGTTGTACCATATACAACTCTTCCTCAATGTTGCCATTTAGGAATGCTGTTTTGACATCCATCTGCCATATTTCATAATCATAATATGCAGGAAGTGCTAGCAAAACCTGAATAGACTTTAGCATCGCTACCGGTGAAAATGTTTCATCGTAATCAATTCCATGAACTTGTCGGAAACCCTTTGCGACAAGCCGAGCTTTATAGACGGTCACATTACCGTCTGCATCAGTCTTCTTCTTAAAAATTCATTTATTCTCGACGGCCTTGCGCCCTTCGGGAATCTCCATCAAAGTCCATACTTTGTTGTCATACATGGATCCTATTTCGGATTTCATGGCATTAAGCCATTTCTTGGACTCGGGCCCTTCCATAGCCTCTTTGTAGTTCGTAGGTTCGTCTTGTTAAATTAACATGACGGTGCAGACCAAGTTGCCATACCACTCTGGTGTGGCACGTGTCCTTCCAGACCTACGAGGTAGAATAGCATCCTCGACATTTGCTCCCACTCCACCTGTGGAGGACGGTTCCGGAACAGTTTCTGTTGCGCCACTCAGAATTTCGAGTTCAGGGTCAACTATCTCGTCGAGGTATATTTTCCTCC
Organism: Poa pratensis; assembly: GCA_947311845.1. NCBI lineage: Eukaryota > Viridiplantae > Streptophyta > Magnoliopsida > Poales > Poaceae > Poa > Poa pratensis. Next base: position 46,889,264 of record CAMZMU010000046.1, read on the forward strand.
CACTTACTCCTTTGGCGAGAAACTCCTTCTTGAGAAAGGTGTCGTTCTTCGCGACAAACGTTTTGCCCTCGGCTTGGTTGTAGTAGGTGTATCCTATAGTTTCCCGCGGATACCCTACAAAGACGACTTTCTCCGATTTCGGTTCGAGTTTGTCGGGCTGTAGTTTCTTAACATACGCCTCACAACCCCAGACCTTCAGGAACGACAACTTGGGTTTCTTGCCATGCCATATCTCATACGGTGTCGTTGCTACGGATTTGGACGGAGCCCTATTTAAAATGAATGCGGCTGTTTCTAACGCATATCCCCAAAATGATACGGGCAAGTCGGTAAGAGACATCATAGACCGGACACTATCTAATAGGGTACGATTACGTCGCTCGGACACACTGTTGCGTTGCGTTGTTCCAGCCGGCGTAAGTTGCGGCACAATGCCACAGGCCTTCAGATGTGTGCCAAGCTCAAAACTCAAATATTCGCCACCACGATCGGATCGAAGGTGCTTGATTTTCTTGTTGAGTTGATTTTCAACTTCACATTGAAATTCTTTGAACTTTTCAAACGTTTCAGACTTGTGTTTCATCAAATAGATATACCCATATCTACTCAAGTCATCGGTGAAGGTGACAAAGTAACGATAACCATTGCGTGTCGACACGCTCATTGGCCCACACACATCTGTATGTATGACTCCCAATAAGTCCGACGCCCGTTCCATGAAACCATTGAACGGTGTCTTGGTCATCTTGCCCATGAGGCACGGTTCGCATGTATCGAGGGATCCAAAATCCAACGAGTCTAAAAGTCCATCAGTATGGAGTTTCTTCATGCGCTTTATACCAATATGACCGAGACGGCAATGCCACATATACATGGCGGTATCACCACTAAGTTTAATCCTCTTGGCATCTACGTTATGAATGTGAGTACTACGATCGAGATTCAATAGGAATAAACCATTATTCACAGGAGCATCAACATAAAAGATATCATTCATCGAAATAGCACAACCACTTGATACTGAATTGAATGAATATCCGTCTTGCAACAAGCAAGAACCACTTATAATGTTTACACTCTAAGACGGTACAAATTAACATTTATTTAAAACCAAGACTAATCCCGATGGTAGATGTAGAGGGAGAGTGCCGACAACCACCACGTCAACTTTTGATCCATTGCCGACGCGCATCGTCACCTCATCCTTCGCCAGGCGCCGTTTATTCTGTAACTCCACCTGAGAGTTACAAATATGAGCAACATAACCGGTATCAAATACCCAGGTATTATTCCGGGCGCATGTAAGGTAAACATCAATAACATGTATATCACATATACCTTTCTCTTTCCCGGCAATCTTGCCGGCCTTCTTGTCTTCCAGGTATTTGGGGCAGTTCCGCTTCCAGTGACCATCTCCCTTGCAGTAGAAGCATTCCACGCCAGGTTTGGGACCAGATTTGTTAGCCTTGGATTTGGTAACGTGTTTGCCATCCTTCTTGGGCTTCCAGTTCTTTCTTCCCTTGCCGCCAGATTTCTTAAAATCAACGGTCTTGTTGACCATCAACAGCGTGTGCTCCTTCTTGATCTCCACCTCAGCAGTCTTGAGCATCACAAACACCTCAGACAGGGACTTAGACATGCCCTGCATGTTGTAGTTCATGACGAAGCCTTTGTAGCTAGGAGGCAACGATTGCAGCACCCTATCAATCGCCAGCTCATCAGAATCTTGCATTCCAGAGAATTCAGGCGTTGAACGTAGCCAGACATTTTGACCACGTGCTCACTCACACTGCTATGCTCTTCCATCTTGGCTGAGAAGAAGAGCTCAGAAGCTTCATACCTCTTGGCCTTAGCCTGCGGCACAAAGACAGCTTTGAGATCAGAAATTATCTAAAAACACTCATCTTCTCAAAGCGCTTTTGCAGGTCGGCTTCCATGGCGTAGAGCATGCCACTCTGGACAAAGGAGGAATCCTCCGACTTGGACTGATAGACTTTCTTGTCATCCTCGGAGGCATCATCTGCTGGAGCGTCACCTATGGCGGCTTCAAGGACGTAAGCCACCTTGTGGGGAGTGAGGAGGATCCTCAGGTTGCGGAAAAAGGACATGAAGTTGGACCCATTGGTCTTAAGCTTTTCTTTCTCAAGGAACAGGCTGCTAGCGCTAAGTTGACGAGGGAATATCTCCCTGATACGTCTCCAACGTATCCATAATTTCTGCTATTCCATGCTTATATTATACCATTTGCTACATGTTTTGTATACACTTCATATCACTTTTATGCATTTTCTGGGACTAACCTATTAACAAGATGCCACAGTGCCAGTTCCTGTTTTCTGCTGTTTTTGGTTTCAGAAAGTTACTTCTGGAAATATTCTCGGAATTGCACGAAACAAAAGGCCAAGTCCCTATTTTTCCAACACGTACACGGAGTCCGAAGGAGAGACGAAGGAGAGCCACGAGGTGGCCAAACCACCTGGCGGCGCGGCAGTGGGCCCAGCCGCGCCAGCCTGTGGTTTGGGCCCCTTGGGGGTCCGCCGACATCGCCCCTTCGCCTATTTATTCCCCGAGACGTGAAAACCCTAAGGCACCGAGCCTTTCATCCAGAACATATTCGCTGCCGCCGCCGTCGTCAACCCTAACTCGGGGGGTTTCTGAAGCTCTTCCCGGCACCCTGCCGGAGAGGGGAATCATCACCGGAGGGCTCTACATCGCCATGCCCGCCTCCGGAGTGATGCGTGAGTAGTTCATCCTTGGACTATGGGTCCATAGCAGTAGCTAGATGGTTGTCTTCTCCACTTGTGCCTTCATGTTTAGATCTTGTGAGCTGCCTATCATGATCAAGATCATCTTATTGTAATGCTACATGTTGTGTTTGCTGGGATCTGACTTATATTGATACCTATGTGGAGCTGAAGATCTTGATCAGTAGATTGTAGAGAACAATGATTGCAGTAGATTGCAGTGGATTGTATTTCAGATGTAAAAGAATGGACCGGGGTCCACAGTTCACTAGTGGTGTCTCTCCAATAAGATAACTAACATGCTGGGTAAACAAATTACAGCTGTTAGTAATTGCCCAGCTGTAATTTGTTTACCCAGCATGTTAGTTATCTTATTGGAGAGACACCACTAGTGAACTGTGGACCCCGGTCCATTCTTTCACATCTGAAATACAATCTACTGCAATCATTGTTTTCTGAAATACAATCTACTGCAATCTACTGCAATCATTGTTCTCTACAATCTACTGATCAAGATCTTCAGCTCCACATAGGTATCAATATAAGTCATATCTCAGCAAACACAACATGTAGCATTACAATAAGATGGTCTTGATCATGATAGGCAGCTCACAAGATCTAAACATGATGGCACAAGTGGAGAAGACAACCTTCTAGCTACTGCTATGGACCCATAGTCCAAGGATGAACTACTCACGCATCACTCCGGAGGCGGGCATGGCGATGTAGAGCCCTCCGGTGATGATTCCCCTCTCCGGCAGGGTGCCGGGAAGAGCTTCAGAACCCCCCGAGTTAGGGTTGACGACGGCGGCAGTAGCGAATATGTTCTGGATGAAAGGCTCGGTACTTTAGGGTTTTCATGTCTCGGGGAATAAATAGGCGAAGGGGCGATGTCGGCGGACCCCCGAGGGGCCCAAACCACAGGCTGGCGCGGCAGAAGGTGGGGCCGCGCCGCCAGGTGGTTTGGCCACCTCGTGGCGAGTCTTCGTCTCTCCTTCGGACTCCGTGTACGTGTTGGAAAAATAGGGACTTGGCCTTTTGTTTCGTGCAATTCCGAGAATATTTCCAGAAGTAACTTTCTGAAACCAAAAACAGCAGAAAACAGGGAACTGGCACTGTGGCATCTTGTTAATAGGTTAGTCCCAGAAAATGCATAAAAGTGATATGAAGTGTATATAAAACATGTAGCAAATGGTATAATATAAGCATGGAACAGCAGAAATTATGGATACGTTGGAGACGTATCAAGCATCCCCAAGCTTAGTTCTACTCGTCCTCGAGTAGGTAAAACGATAACAACAAATAATTTCTGAGGAGACATGCTTTCACACAATCTTGATCAATATATTGCAAGGCTCATGTCATGAATGAAGTGACTCAAAGCAATGATCTATAGTTTGCTAACAAATAGATAAAGAGTAAACAATGAATCATATAAGCAAAAACTTTTCATGAATAGTACTTTCAAGACAAGCATCAAAAAGTTTTGCATAAGAGGTAACTCATAAAGCAATAGATTCAAAGTAAAAGGCATTGAAGCAACACAAAGGATGATTAAGTTTCAGCATTGCTTTCAACTTGTAACATGTATATCTCATGGATAGTTGTCAACATAAAGCAATATAACAAGTGCAATAAGTAAACATGTAAGAATCAATGCACACAAAGTTGACACAAGTGTTTGCTTCTAAGATAGAAAGGAGTAGGTAAACTGACTCAACATAAAGTAAAAGATAGGCCCTTCGCAGAGGGAAGCAGGGATTAAATCATGTGCTAGAGCTTTTTAAGTTTTCGAAAGCATATAGAGAGCACAAAATAAGTATTTGAGAGGTGTTTGTTGTTGTCAACGAATGGTAGTGGGCACTCTAACCCCCTTGTCAACCAGACTTTCAAGAGCGGCTCCCATGAAGGACGTTATCTCTACCAGCAAGGTAGATCATCCCTCTTCTCTTTTGTTTACACATGTATTTTAGTTTCTTTATAGATGACACTCCTCCCAACCTTTTGCTTACACAAGCCATGGCTAACCGAATCCTCGGGTGCCTTCCAACATTCACATACCATGGAGGAGTGTCTATTTGCAAATTAAGTTGCTTACTGATAAATCAGGGCAAAACATGTGAAGAGAATTATTAATGAAAGTTGTAATTAATTGGGGCTGGGCACCCCGTTGCCAGCTCTTTTTGCAAATTATTGGATAAGCGGATGTATATGCCACTAGTCCATTGGTGAAAGTCTGTCAGAAGTAAATGACAAGATTGAAAGATAAAACACCACATACTTCCTCATGAGCTATAAAACATTGACACAAATAAGGAGTAATAAAGTTTTGAATAGTTTAAAGGTAGCACATGAAATATTTACTTGGAATGGCAGGAAATACCACATAGTAGGTAGGTATGGTGGACACAAATGGCATGGGTTTTGGCTCAAGTTTTGGATGCACGAGAAGCATTCCCTCTCAGTACAGAGTTTAGGCTAGCAAGGTTGTTTGAAGCAAACACAAGTATAAACCGGTACAGCAAGAATCACATAAAAACATATTGCAAGTATTATAAGACTCTACACTGTCTTCCTTGTTGCTCAAACATTTTACCAGAAAATATCTAGACCTTAGAGAGAACAAATATGCATCCCAAGTCTCAACAAGCTCTACGGTAGTTCTCCACTACTAGGCTTTAACTACATGATGCAAGAGCTTAAACATGATCTACTTGAGAGCTCAAAACAATTGCAAAGCATCAAATCGAAACAAGACAATGATCTACAAGAATGCATATGTCTTTTCCAATACCAACTACTACATGTAGCATTTTCTTTCTTCCAAACAAACACCAATCAATTTATTTAAACATAAACTCTCCAAATGATAATATAATGCAGCAAGAGAGTATTTATAAACAAGTGCTAACAGCTCGAAGAGATGCATGAAAAACAGGAGCTAAAAGCACTGCAGTAGCTAGTTAAGAATACTCAACAAATATAAGTGAAGAACATGAGTATTCACATGAAAAAGCGGAGCGTGTCTCTCTCCCACACAAGGATTGCTAGGATCCGAATTTATTCACCAACAAATTGCTAAAATTTATTCAACAAACAAAAATAAAACACACAGACGCTCCAAGTAAAGCGCATAAGATGTGAAAGAATTAAAATATAGTTTCACTAGAGATGACCTGATAAGTTTGTTGATGAAGAAGGGGATGCCTTGGGCATCCCCAAGCTTAGACGCTTGAGTCTCTCTGAATATGGTTGGGATGAACCACGGGGGCATCCCCAAGCTTAGGCTTTTCACTCTTCTTGATCACATAATATCACCCTTCTCGCTTGATCCTTGAAAACTTCCTTCACACCAAACTCAAGACAGTTCTCATTAGAGGGTTAGTGCATAATCAAAAATTCTCATATTCTGTAATGATACAATCAATCCCAAAGCTTCTGGACATTAGCTACAGCCACCAATGCTTTGTGGAGCAAAGAAATCCACACAAACACAGTAAAAGAGCGAATGCAAAACAAAAGGCAGAATCTGTCAAAAACAGAACAGTCTGGAATGACGAATTTTTTCGAGGCACTTAAGTTGCTCAGATGGATCTGGCCTAAAATAATGAAAGTTGCGTACATATCTCAGGAATATGCGTGATTTTTCAGAATTTTTTGAATTTTCTACAGGGAGATAAGCTCAAATCCGTGACAGCTAAAAATCTGTCACTGCGCAGAAATCCAAATCTTGCATCAACTTTCAATATAGAACTTTACTTGGCACAACATTGCGATAAAATAAAGATACAAAGGAGTTGCTACAGAAGTAACAAAACTCCTTGACTCAAAGAAAACAAAAATAACAGCAAATAAAAACGATGGGTTGTCTCCCATAAGCGCTTTTCTTTAACGCCTTTCAGCTAGGCGCAGAAAGTGAAAATCAAGTGTTATCAAGAGAAGAAGCATCAACATCATAACTTGCTCTAACAATAGAGTCAAAAGGTAACTTCATTCTCTTCCTAGGGAAGTGTTCCATACCTTTCTTGAGAGGAAATTGGTACCTTATATTACCTTCTTTCATATCAATGATGGCACCAACAGTTCGAAGAAAAGGTCTTCCCAAAACAATAGGACAAGATGCATTGCATTCAATATCCATAACAATAAAATCAACGGGGACAAGGTTATTGTTTACTGTAATAAAAACATCATTAACTCGCCCCAAAGGTTTCTTCATAGCATTATCAGCGAGAAAAACATCCAAATAACAATGTTCCAAAGGTGGCAAATCAAGAATATCATAAAGCTTCTTGGGCAAAACCGAAATACTTGCACCAAGATCACACAAGGCATTGCAATCAAAATCATTCACCTTTACCTTAATGATGGGTTCCCAACCATCTTCTAATTTCCTAGGAATAGAAGCTTTAAGTTTCAACTTCTCCTCCCTAGCTTGCAAAAGAGCATTTGTAATATGCTTTGTAAAAGCCAAATTAATAGTGCTAGCATTGGGACTTCTAGCTAATTTTTGCAAGAACATAATAACTTCAGAGATGTTACAATCATCAAAATCAAAATCATTATTGTCAATGGTGGTGGAACCATTGTCTCCAATAGTTTGAAAAATTTCAGCACTTTTATCAGAAAAAGTTTCAGCAGTTTTAGGCAATTTCAAACGCTTTGCAGAAGTAGTAGAGACATTACCAACACCAATAACATTACCATCAATAGTAGGAGGCTTACTAGCATGTGAAACATTAGCATTACTAGTGGTGGTGATAGTACAAACTCTAACTATACTATTCTCTTTTTCAAGTTCTTCCTCTTTTTCCCACCTAGCATGCAATTCAGCCAACATCCTAATATTATTATCAATTCGAACTTGGATGGCATTTGCTGTAGCAAATGACTTAGTATCTTTAACTTCATTAGGCATAACTTTCAGTTTTAGAATTTCAACATCATGAGCAAGACTATCAACTTTAGAAGCAAGACATCAATTTTTTCAAACTTTTCCTCAACAGTTTTATTGAAAGCTTTTTGTGTGCTAATAAATTCTTTAAGCATAGCTTCAAGATCAGAGGACACACTTCTATTGTTGCTGTAGGAATTACCATAAGAATTGCCATAACCATTTGAAGGATAAGGCTTATAGTTGTTGCTACCAAAATTATTCCTATAAGCATTGTTGTTGAAGTTGTTGTTTTTAATGAAGTTTACATCAACATGCTCTTCTTGAGCAACCAATGAAGCTAAAGGAACATTATTAGGATCAACATGAGATCTACCATTCACAAGCATAGACATAATAGCATCAATCTTATCACTCAAAGAGGAGGTTTCTTCAACAGAATTTACCTTCTTACCTTGAGGAGCTCTTTCGGTGTGCCATTCGGAATAGTTGATCATCATATCATCAAGTAGCTTTGTTGCTGCACCTAAAGTGATGGACATAAAGGTTCCTCCAGAGGCTGAATCCAATAAGTTCCTTGAGGAAAAATTTAATCCTGCATAAAAGGTTTGGATGATCATCCAAGTAGTCAGTCCATGAGTGGGACAATTCTTCACCAAAGATTTCATTCTTTCCCAAGCTTGAGCAACATGTTCATTATCAAGTTGTTTAAAATTCATAATGCTACTTCTCAAGGATATAATCTTAGCAGGAGGATAATATTTCCCTATGAAAGCATCTTTGCATTTTGTCCAAGAATCAATACTATTTCTAGGCAAAGAAAGCAACCATTCTTTAGCTCTTCCTCTCAAGGAGAAAGGAAAAAGTTTCAGTTTTATAATATCCCCATCCATATCCTTATACTTTTGCATTTCACAAAGTTCAACAAAGTTATTAAGATGGGCAGCAGCATCATCAGTACTAACACCAGAAAATTGCTCTTTCATAACAAGATTTAATAGAGCAGGTTTAATTTCATAAAATTCTGCTTAGAAGCAGGTGGAGCAATAGGAGTGCATATGAAATCATTGTTGTTTGTGCTAGTGAAGTCACACAACTTAGTGTTCTCAGGAGTACTCATTTTGAAAAACAAAATCAAACCGAATTAAACAAGTAACTAATTTTTTTGTGTTTTTGATAAAGAGAGCAAACAAGACTAAATAAAAATAAACTAAGCAAGACAAATAACAAAGTAAAGAGATTGGGTGTGAGAGACTCCCCTTGCAGAAGCAATTCGGTTTTCCCCGGCAACGGCGCCAGAAAACGTGTTGCTAGCGCTAAGTTGACGAGGGAATATCTCCCCGGCAACAGCACAGAAACAATGCTTGTACGTCACACGTCAGTTGGGAACCCCAAGAGGAAGGTATGATGAGTGCAGCAGCAAGTTTTCCCTCAGTATGAAACCAAGGTTTAATCGAACCAGTAGGAAAACGAGGTTGCTTCGAAGGTGTTGGTGAAGGAAAATGATGTTTGTTTGCATAAAACAGTAAAGAACAATGATTGCAGTAGATTGTATTTCAGATGTAAAAGAATGGACCGGGGTCCACAGTTCACTAGTGGTGTCTCTCCAATAAGATAACTAACATGCTGGGTAAACAAATTACAGCTGGGCAATTGACAATTGATAAGTGCATATAACATGCATGTGTGAGCTGTGGTGTCTACTATGCGATTCATTTGGGCATTACGACAAAGTACATAGACCGCTATCCAGCATGCATCATGCCTAAATAGTCCACTTCCGGTTAACATCCGTACCCCTTCCAGTATTAAGTTGCAAGCAACAGACAATTGCATTAAGTAATGTGCGTAATGTAAACAATACACTCATCCTTGAATAAAGCATTGCTGTTTTACCCCTAGTGGCAACAACACATCTACAACCTTATAACTTGCTGTCACTATCCCAGGTTAAATAGAAGTTGAACCCAACTATCATGCATAAATACCCCCTCTTGGAGTCACAAGTATTCACTTGGCCAAGGCTTCAACAAGTAACGGAGAGCATGCAAGATCACAAATGACATAGACATGATAATATAATATTCAGCTCCACATAGGTATCAATATAAGTCATATCCCAGCAAACACAACATGTAGCATTACAATAAGATGATCTTGATCATGATAGGCAGCTCACAAGATCTAAACATGATGGCACAAGTGGAGAAGACAACCTTCTAGCTACTGCTATGGACCCATAGTCCAAGGATGAACTACTCACGCATCACTCCGGAGGCGGGCATGGCGATGTAGAGCCCTCCGGTGATGATTCCCCTCTCCGGCAGGGTGCCGGGAAGAGCTTCAGAACCCCCCCGAGTTAGGGTTGACGACGGCGGCAGTAGCGAATATGTTCTGGATGAAAGGCTCGGTACTTTAGGATTTTCACGTCTCGGGGAATAAATAGGCGAATGGGCGATGTCGGCGGACCCCCGAGGGGCCCAAACCACAGGCTGCCGCGCAGAAGGTGGGGCCGCGCCGCCAGGTGTTTGGCCACCTCGTGGCGAGTCTTCGTCTCTCCTTCGGACTCCGTGTACGTGTTGGAAAAATAGGGACTTGGCCTTTTGTTTCGTGCAATTCCGAGAATATTTCCAGAAGTAACTTTCTGAAACCAAAAACAGCAGAAAACAGGGAACTGACACTGTGGCATCTTGTTAATAGGTTAGTCCCAGAAAATGCATAAAAGTGATATGAAGTGTATATAAAACATGTAGCAAATGGTATAATATAAGCATGGAACAGCAGAAATTATGGATACGTTGGAGACGTATGACAGGCCTAGGTTAAAGGTGGGGCGAGACATCTACAATGGAATTTGCAAAAACATAAGACTTTGTTCATAAATATAATTGAGTTCAAGTTTTAGAAAATAAACTACAAGAAGTCCCAGTCAAACGAATATCCCTCTAATCGTTTCAGTGACACACGACCCTAATCCATTGTGCAACCCCTCATCGTCAGAGCCGGCAACACAACTTCAAAGGTAGACATCGAAATGTCAATCACAACAATTATGTGACTCATGCTCGACCTTTCGGTCACCGTGTTCCGAGCCATGTCTGTGCATGCTAGGCTCGCCATTATAACCTCCAGCGTAAACGCTTGTGCAAACATGTCTTACACCCACTATATGTGAACGACGATATGTGTGACACCCGATCGTCACGGCCTGCCTCATAACGTAGAACTTTCTTGGTGGTGCACGCCAAAGGGAGAACACTAATGGTATTTTGGAGGGATCATCTTATATTACTACCGCCGTGTAACTAATATATAACAATATATATATACACACAATATAAGATGCACTCAAAAACATCAAATGTAATGCGACATGATATGGTCTTGCGCCGATGGTCTCCTTCGCGCCCACAGTTTTAAACAATTTAATAAACCTACCTTGACCATATCATATTGCCCTGCAAAATAAAGTTAGACGCTCTCTACTTTATCTTTTGCATATTTTACGTGGCTAGGGGCTATCGTAAATAGAACCGCTTCATACCTATGAACCTATGACCACAACAACGATCAAATAATTGCATGTTTATTTATCCCTTTCGGCCCTCCATTGAAAATGCAAGACCAACTAAAGAGAGAGAGAGAGAGACATACACCCGCCAGCCACATATACGGTACAAGCCGTATGTCAGTTGTGGAACCAGTCTCGTGTAAGCGTACGCGTAAGGTCGGTCCGGGCCGCTTCATCAACTCAATGCCGCCGGAAAAGCAAGTGCACGCAAGAGGGTAGCAAATAAAAGAACGATGCCCCCGTGATAAACACGGGTTCTAAAAGCGTACAGTTATATCTACGCATAGATCGGCTCTGATATCACTGTAGGGGATCGTAGGCAGAAAACAAAAAATTTCCTAACAACGATAACCTTAAACTAGCCAGGATCTATTCTAAGCAGATATAGTAATACGCTGGAGATCGATATACATACCCTTGTAGACCGAAAAGCGGGGATCACGCTCCCGCACAAGCGTTGTCGATGAAGCCGACGAAGCCGACCTCAAGGTCGTGTAGAGGAAGAAGACCTCCGAATACCACAGGCGTGGCACCTCGCAGGGAATCACACACGTACGGCGAAGATGACTTCCTCCGGGCTCCGATCCAGGGACGAGCAGCGGAAGACTTGGACCGGAAATCCAGCACGTACACGACTCCAATTGCGGAGTCACGATTAAACGGGAGAGAGAGAGAGAGAGAATTGGTGTGTCTTTCAAAGGCAAAGGGGCACCCATATATATAGGTGGAGGGGGGAGACCATCTCCCTTGGCTAAGCCATGTGGGACTAAACCCCACATGGCCTAGCCGGCCAAGGGGGGCAGCCGGCCAATAGGTGGGCCCCATTCGGCCCACCTAGGGCGGTTGGCCCTTCTCCTCCTTTTTTTTCCTTTTTCCCTTTAGGGATTTTCCCCTAATGGGCCTGTAAGGCCCATTTAGCTTTTAATACCTTTTAAATTCGAATTTAATTAAATAAAGAAATATTTAACCATTAATTCAACTAATTAATATCAAATATATTTTATCTAATTAATTCTAGCTCCGAAAACTATTTTGTTGCTCTCCGATCTCCATCGGAACTCTCCCGGAACATTTCCGGTGCTCTCTTTTATTTTTCTCTTCTATTTCCAATCTATTATAAATGTCATCCTCCCTTAAGTGTGTTACCCTAGTGGTTCGAGATCTCGCCAGACATAATCGAGACACTCTCTCCGATTAATGATTAATTCGTGGACCTTGGATACCCAGAATTAATCCCTGTGAGATAACGAATAACTTTATCGTTCGAACCTAGACGTCGAGTCTTAAACCTTTTGCCTGGCGATACTTAGCGTGTTCGAGACTCGTTCATAGGTATAATAATACCTAGCTTGACCTCGTTATCAACAACACCATCTTCTACTCGTCCATGATAATATGTCCCCGTGACCTAGTCACATGCTTGCAAGCTTATTTGACATAATCTCACCGAGTGGGCCCAGAAGTATCTATCCTGCTATGCGGATTGGCAAATCCCGCTCTTGATCCCTCATCTCAACATACTCCCTTCCGATACCCGAGAAGGACACCGTTATTGTCATACTATATAAGCAATGACGTTTGATGCAATCAAAGTATCTTCCAGGAATAGCGATAAGAGTTGATCTCACGGTCAAAGGCGTAATTACTACGTCCTATAAATATTGGGTATGTCCATCACATCATTCTACCAATGATATGACTCCATTGTCAACTGACACCGTTGTCACATAATCGGGAAACCTCGATCATCGATTGCACAATGGACTAGTCACGTAGAGGTTACTAGGGACCTGGTTGTCTACGTATCACACGTGTATTAATGTTTCCGCTTAATACATTTATAGCATGATACAAAAATGTATTATGAACAAATGAGATATGATAAATAAAACACTTTATTAATTGCCTCTAGGGCATATCTCCTTCACTTGTGTTGTACAAATCTATCAACAAGGAGAAAGACTTCAAATTGATGCATTGCTACAAGCTTCTCCTAAGTTGTGAGAAATGGAAGGCACACCGGCGGACTTTGAACAAGAACGGCCGCGCCGAGCTCAACGCCGATCCCCAAAACTCGGAGGGGCGGCCAATCAGGAACAAGAAGGCCAAAGCGGCCTTGGCAGCGGCGGCAAAGACGGACAGAGTGCAGTCGTCCATCGACAAGGTCCTCGCCGATGTTTGCTCCAACTCGAGCTTGAGGCGCGAGGAGAACAACGCAAGGTGGACGACCTTGATGAAGAAGGCCGACGTCAAGATCAACCTCGAGCAGAAGAAAGCCGCCGTCAAGAAGAGGAGTCAGGACTTCATGATCTTGACGGGCGACGTCTCCAACTTGGACCCGCTAGCGAGGGCGGCGCACAACATGTATCGCGCCGCGATCCTGCAAGAGCTTTGGCTCGTTACGCCCGAGAAAGGCGGCAACCACGGCACCGAGACCGGCCACGGCGCGGACGGCCAGGTCGACGATGACCCCGACATGATCGCCGACGACCCCGACATGACTCAGCCCAGCTATGGCTACGTGCCCCAGTCCGGTGACAACATCTAGATCGGCGACGACGACGGCGATGGCGACAAGCAGACGCCGGGCAAGCCCGGCGTATTTTGGCGGCATATTTTGGTGGCACATTCGAATTTGCAAATTTGGGCGCCGCGAGTGGGGAGCGAGGGCGCCCAAATACGCCAAATAGTCCGGACGGCGCCCAAACGGCCTGTCCGGAAGGCGTTTGGGCGGCCATTTGGACGCCGCGAGTGGAGATGCTCCTACATTCAGCACCTCTTCGTCAAAATGTAGCTAAAAACTAACCGAAAGAAAACTCCTGCGCGTGAATTACAATTTGGTTACCCCTAAAAAAAATTTTACACTTCATAATGAACTATACTACTACAGGGATAATCGAAGCCTGTGACTGTGAGGACGGCCGGGAACGACAAGGAGCAACCTGCATCATTCGGCCATTTGGATCTACCAAGCCTGCGAATCTCACTTTGGACTCTAGTCGTCCAACTTCCAGCTCCAGGGCCAAAAAACTGGGCCAAACGTGGCAGGACAAGCCCAAGAACTTAAAACTGGGCCAAAAAACATGCGCTGACCTAAATCAAACGTTCGGGCTTGTCATCTCACTCGAGGAGACGGGTGTCCGCTCCGCGCGCCGTCCGACCCGGACCTCGGCCGCGGCGGCTGCCTATGCCCACCAGCGTGCCCGCTCCTTGCGGCGGTCCTCGGCGACGACGACGCGTCCCCCTCCGGCGACGCCCCGGGCCGGTGCCGCGGCCGCATGCGCTCGATCTCCTCGAGCACGACGACGACCTCGGCCATGGAGGGCCGGTTCTTGGGGTCGCCGGCGAGGCAGCTCAGCGTGAGCTGCGCGGCCCGCACGGCGGCCTTGGACGGGTACTGGCCCTCGAGGCGCGGGTCCACGAGCCGGGCCAGCTTCCGCCGGTCCGCCAGGTACGGCTTGGCCCAGTCCACCAGGTTCAGCTGCGGCGCCGGCCGGGCCGTGTCCAGCGCGCGCAGGCCCGTGAGGAGCTCCAGGAGCACGACGCCGAAGCCGTACACGTCGCTCTTCACGTACAGGTGGCCGGTGGCCACGTACTCCGGCGCCGCGTAGCCGTAGGTGCCCATCACCCGCGTCGTCACGTGGCTATCGCCGCCGGTCGGGCCGTTCTTCGCCAGCCCGAAGTCGGAGAGCTTCGCGTTGTATTGCTGCAACACGAGGGACACGAGAGACAGGTTAATTAATCACCTAGGCGTACGTGGGAGTGTTAAACTTCCTGCGACCTCGGCGGAGATGAGCTTACATACCGTGTCGAGAAGGATGTTTGAGGCTTTGAAATCTCGGTAGATGACGTGCTTCTCCGACGAGTGGAGGAAGGCGAGGCCGCGTGCAGCGTCGATGGCGATCCGGAGTCGCAGGCCCCAGGAGATGGGTTGGACGGATCCGCTTTCTGCTTGCAAGGGATGCTTGTCAGTTCACCCTATTTCATCTTCTCAGTTTACTCTCAAGTATTTTAAGCTCATCAAGTGCATTTACCACATTAAAAAAAGTAACTAACTATGTGGAATTTGTATTGTAAATGTTAATGGCTTTTTCTAAAAACCGAGTCAAACTTTGTGTTATTTGACTTTAAAAAATATACTATACGCCTTACTACCGAGGTACTAAATCAACTATCAATTTTGATTAAATCTTCTAGAAAGTTGCAATAATTTATTACAATTAAAATGTAAGGGCCATAATTTATTTGAAATTTTACAATTAAATCGAAAATATGTTCACCAGTAAATACTTAGTCAATGACCCTAACTCTATAGAAAGTGTAGCATCATTAAAAAACCACTATTTTTTCGACCAACAAGGATCGTAAATACAAAGGCTTTATAAACCAAGTGTATCATGGTAAATGTCAGTTTGGATTGTTTTACTTTCCCAAAAATACTAGAAGAGCTTATTCTCAAATGTTAAAAATAAACTTATAAATCAGGTTAAGTATGTGTTGTAAGTGTCATACTGTAAAAATATTGTAAGTGCCATAACGGAAACTTTACAATTAAACCGGGAAAATGTTCCATCGTACATACTTAGTCAATGAACCCTGACTCTGAAGAAAGTGTACCGTCATAAAACAAACAAGCATATAAACTCACTTATCATCTTTATCCCAATTTTGTGCAGGACACCAAAAAATTACAGCCAGATATTGTTTTCAAAGTCGAAATTCTTTTTCTCAAGAGAAGGTCTCTCTCTTAAAAAAAAAAACAGGGAGGGTTTCTCAACTAGTGGCCTAGTGGGGCAAGTAAATTATGGGCCTTGGTACAAACCGTGCGGCTCTTTATTCTTTGGGCCTGGTGGTCCTAATCAACGTACATGACCAGGTTTTTCAACCCAACCCCACACTTGGTCAGATCGCTATACTATTGTTTCTAAAAAAAATGATCGCTATACTATTGGTTGGCAATATTGAGGCAAATGATCTGTCTAGTGATGACCATGGCATCACTTTGTTTTTTTGCGAGCAGACCATCCCATCACACTCAATATCCACAATGCAAAGTCGTTGTCAGAAGGAGTCAACCCAATCAACGTCAAATCAAACGCGAGTGAAGTCGCAAAGAAACAGACAGGAAAAATGCCAGGTCAAAAGGAAGTTGCAGGATATTCGCAAAACAAAACAAAAAATTGCAGGATGATGACTCACTTCTGAAGAGGTGGTTCTCGAGGCTGCCCTTGGCCATGAACTCGTAGACGAGCAGGAGCTCCCTGTCCTCCAGGCAGTACCCCAGCAGCCGCACCAGGTTCGGGTGCTGTATCCTCCCCAGAAAGTTCACCTCGCACTGCAAAAATCCAACCGTGCGCAGTGCGTCAGTGGTTAGATCGGCACGAGATCGAGATCGAAAAATAATCGGCCGGCGCCCACATTTCCGTTGAGGTTTCAGCGACGGCCGGCCAACTTGTACAGATAATCTATGTGACACGCGTGAGGAGGTTTCACACCAGCGAATTAACAAGCTCATATTGTATACAAGAATCAGCATCTGAAAACGATGGTCTGGCGGCTGGCCACGTGAACGCGTGCCCCGCCGGTATGAAACTAGAAACCGGGGAAGTTTAGCCACGGCCGCAATTATTTCATGCCGAGTACTCCCTCCGTTCTAAAATACTTGTCTTCCATTTATCCAAATTCGGATGTACTTAGACATGTTTTTGTGTATAGATACATCCAAATTTGGACAAATGAAAGACAAGTATTTTGGAACGGAGGGAGTACAAGCTAATTCATCCTAGTATATCCATCTTCTAAGCATTTCCGGATGAGCTTGACGGAAAAAGGACTGCTGAATGCCTGAATCGTACCTGCCATTCTTGGAGGCCTTGCACGCTCTCCTGGTTGAGCTTCTTGACGGCGATGACCATGCCGGTGCCGCTGCGCACCGGGTTCATGCTCCTCTCGTCCACCCACCCCCTGTACACCTGCCCGAACCCGCCCTCGCCCAGCATCGTGTCCTGCTTGAAGTTCCTCGTCGCCGCCTTGAGCTCCGCGAACGTGAAGATGCGCAGGTTCGGCGCCTCCAGGATCGTGCCGGAATCCGGCTCCGGGACGCCGGCTGTCGTGCTGCCGCTGCTGCTTCTGGTGGTGAAGCTGCTCATCGACGAGCCCGGGGACCTCCTGGCGTGCTGTTCTGAGCCCACGGCGGCGACATGTGGGATAGGTGGTGCTGCCATGGCAGGAAGGTTGCGGACCGCAGTTGCTGCTGCTGCAGAGGACACGAGAAATTTCTTAGTGAGCAAATCAGGCGAATGTGAAGGCAGCAAGCGAATGCTCTGTGATGAACTTTGGCAAGAACAAACACCAAATCAAAATGGAACCGGTAGGAAGTTACCTTGGGGCTGTCCATGTCCATGGTGGCCCGGCGTCTTCACGGCCTCAACCAACTCGGCCTCCTCGGAGCCGAAGCAGTTCCCCATGGCAGCAAGCTCAGTGGAACGATGGTTCCCGTTTATTATCCCCACTGCTCTGTATCTTTCTCTTTCTAGCTCTCGAGATGTGCCACGGCAAAGAGATGCTTCGGATATAAAAGGGGCTTTGCCTCGTGCGGAAGCGGAAGCCGAGGCCTACGCGTTATGGAAGACCTTCCCGATGGTGGCGCTGTCGTCTACTCTCGGGCGGGTGGGGGGATCTTGTTTGCGCTTTAGGATCAGTGTCAGTGCTGAAGGACACCCACCAAACGAATTTTGCTGTGTCCTTTGGCCGAATAAAGCGGAATAAAAATGGGGAAGCCAGCCCGCGCGTTTACTTCCGGCAGTCAACTCAAACGGGGATGCTCGTCGTCTTGCCACACCGATGAGTCGTCGCTCGCTCCCCCTTCGCCGTCAGGGATCTCCTGGATGTGCTTCCTTCCGGGTAAGTTGCAGGGGAAGAGGGAGGAAACGGGAGAGCGATCTTGGAGAAGGTGACATGTCCACCGGGTCACGGTTCACCTGAGGTGGTGAACCTCGCCTGCTGCTGGACCATTAACTGTGTTGGACACGCTGTCCGCCCTGATAGAGATGCATAGACAGGTTCAGAATTCCCCGCTACATATCAGCCCTGGAAATAGATTATAGCGCGCGTGCGAGCGTTCCGACCATGTGGTAGACAGACAAGCAGGCTGGACGCTGGAAACTCCAAACACTCTGCTGGCTTAGCTTACTGATACTCCACGCTGTTAATTAGGTGTACATGCAAAGCCATGATACCATCTCTGCCGCCGCGAGCTCGATCGCGACCTGCAGCACTGAGCCCGCCGGCGCCGGCGCCGGTGCCGAGCCTAACCCGACACGGTAACAAAAAAAGGTGCTGAGAGCATCTCCAAGCGGAGCCCTCAAACTGCTCCCAAACCGGTTTATTTGTGTCCGGACGGGATCTGGACAAAAAATGAGCTAAAATAGCTACCCAACCGGGGTGGGCAAAGCCTCCCCAAACGTCCGGCAGCCCACAAACTCACCCCATATGTGGGGAGGGTTTGGGGGCTGTCGGACGCGCCCGGACAGCCGCCACGTAGGACATAGACCAATTTATTTACTACTTTCTCTTTCTTTTTACTTTCTCTCTCGGTCCCCATCAATCACATGCATCCGGACAGATAATTAGGGGTGTTTTTAGAGTGCATGGTTGGATGTGGCCATTTTTTGGAGCCGTCCGGTCACTGTCCGCGGACGCGTCTGGACGCGTCCGTGGACAGTATGGGAGCCGGGTGCTCTGAGAACCATGTCAACTGGTTAATCTTGGACCAGATCGATGACATGGGCTACTACGGAAGCCTACCTCCACTGATTAACGATAAGAGAGCACGTCAAGGTCGCCCTCATTCTTCTTTGGGTTAATTAACTCGTGGACCCAGCTCTGGACATTTAGCCTCAAGCTCATTGGTTTTTCCTGCAAATAAAGTTGAAGGCTTTGGTTGACAAAGCAGATAAAAAACGGCAGTAAAGCACCGTTTTATACTGTGTGTATGCGGTTCTTGGTCGTTTGGTAAAAAGGCCACAAGATCGGACGGGTGGGATTGCCGTCTTCTAGTCGATCTGTGGCCAGATTATTATACTCGCTCCGTTCCAAATTAATTGATTTGTTTTTACTAAATATGGATGTATCTATAGTTGTATAGTGTTTAGATACATTTGTTACTACACAAATACACGTCAATTAATTTGAAACCGAGTGAGTATTTGCTAGGAGTAGTACAGGCGTTAACCGTGCTGGTGGACTAGTTACGTGTCGTGTCCGCATCAAGCTGAGAACTGAACTTCGGACCAAGTCCCGAGGGCCGAGGCCTGCCAGGCTGCCATGTCCGTTATTTTATTCTCGCGCGTGAATCGTGAATTCGTGATTGTCTGTTGCTCTACGCGGATGCTAATTAGATCAGACCAACTGCTACACGGACACGGTCTGTGAGAGCATCTCTATCGAACTCGCGAAACGGTCAAATTCGCATAATAACTGTCCGATACGGATTGAAAACCGCAAAACGACGGAGAACAGAATCCGCAAATTTACTCAACCCGCAAAAAATTTGCAGGGCCCCGTGAATCCGTGCCTCCGAACCGAGTTTTTGCGGATTTCGGCACCGATTCTATCGGCCCCTGCATTTGGTCAAAGCGGTTGGCGGGTGGGAGTTTTCACCACGCGTTCTTCCTCTCTTCTTCCCCAACTCGCAGCCGCCGCCGCCGCCAGCGCCGCCGCCTGCGAATCCCTCCCTTTCCCGGCCGCATCTGACGGCGCCCCGCCGCACGCGAGCTGCCCCGGCCGTGGAGGTCCCCTTCCGCCGGTTTCCCCTAGCCGCGTCCGCGGAGAACGGAAATCTGCGCCGCCGCCGCCGATCTGCCGGTGAGTCTAATTCCGCTCGATTTCGCTTCGATTTCGGCCGTAGTAGTAGGTACTGAGTATGCCTTGCCCATTTCAGATGGAGTTGAGCCCGGAGGAAGAGCTCGTGCTCTCCGATTCGTCCTCCTCCGACGACTCCGATGTGGAGGCACTGTTCGCAAGCCGGCGGCAGCAAATGGTGGTCGCCGTCCTCGCCGTCAAGGAGTTTGAGGACCAGTATGCAAAGGGGCGGCAAGGATCCAAGGTTGGCCGGCTTTGCATACCGCGCAACCGCTTCTACGGCAACGAGCTTCTCATGCGGGATTACTTCGCTGAAATCCCGACGTACCCGGCTCACATCTTCCGAAGAAGGTACCGTATGCGCCGCTCTCTTTTCGTGAAGATAGTAGAAGCTTGTGAGGCGAAGTGTCGGTACTTTACCCGTCGCCGGAATGCCGCGGGTTTGATGGGTTTCAGCGCGTACCAGAAGATCTCCGCCGCAATGAGAGTCATTGCCTATGGCGCCCCGGCTGACTATGCCGACGAGTATCTTCGTATTGGCGAAGATACTACGATCGAGTCCGTTCGTGTGTTTGCTAAAACAATTATCAAACTCTACGGAAAGATTTATCTTCGGGCACCAAACGAAGAAAATACCGTGAGGCTCATGGCGATGAATGAGCCGCGAGGTTGGCCGGGCATGCTAGGTAGTATTGACTGTATGCATTGGACTTGGAAGAACTGCCCAAAGACATGGCATGGACAGTATTGTGGCAGGGGAGGCGATGCAACAATTGTACTTGAGGCCATTGCGTCCGAGGATTTATGGATTTGGCATTGCTTTTTTGGTTTGCCGGGCACATGTAATGATATCAATGTGTTGCAAATGTCTCATCTTCTTCGTAGGCTAGCAAGTGGAGATGCTCCGCCTTGTAACTTCACGGTTAATGGGCATGAGTACACAAAGGGTTACTATTTTGCCGATGGTATTTACCCACCTTGACTACATTCGTGAAGACCATCTCAAATCCAAAATGCAAGAAGCAAACTGAATTTGCAAAGGCTCAAGAGGCATGCCGAAAGGATATAGAGAGAGCATTTGGTGTCTTGCAATCTAGGTTTGCCATAGTTCGAGGACCAGCTCGTTTTTGGGACAAGAAAACTCTCAAAAATATCATGACTTGTTGTGTGATTCTTCACAACATGATCATAGAGGATGAAAGGGGCATGGACTTGGAGTTGTCCTATGACAATGTTGGTAGCCGTGTGAAGCCAGCTAGAAACCCAGACCGCGTCCAAGCTTTTCTACAGACTTACCGTGAGATAGAGGACAAGGACGAACACAACCAACTGCAGCTAGATCTGGTTGAACACATCTGGCAGTTGCATGGGCAGTAGCTATTTTTTAGTTCATTTGAGCCATGTTTGATTCAAACAATATTGTTATTCTACAACATCTTGTATTGAATTATTGTTTAATTAGTGTGATTCAAACTTTTATTGTAATAAACTATTTGTGAGGATTCATAATATCCTATTATTGTAATATGAATCTTTATAATTTAGGTCTAATTTATTTATCATTCCATTTTTATGATATTCTGCCCTGTTTTGCATATGCAGTTTCAGAACGACGCGCGACGGAGCAGAACCCGCAAAACAGAATATACGGGTTCTGCTCCGCCGCGCGGCGTTCTGAGAAAAAAACCGCGAGTTGCGCGAACTACAAAACTGTTTTGCGGGTTCCCTTTTGCGGTTCTGCTAGAGATACTCTGACTCTCTGTGTTGCGACTTGTGCGACACACACGGATACTTCGTTTCCTGCCGAAGCAGTTTTCTAGTCCATTAATCTTTTTACCGTACGGTTCTTACCCTGTTACGGTGGAGAATTTTTGGGACACGGTTCTGGAAAAACCTGTTCTTACAATGTCGCAAAAATTATACTCCCTCCGTTCGGAGAAGGATGTCACAAAAATGAACTATAGATAGACTATTTTTGTGACATCCTTTTTCGAACGGAGGGAGTACCTAGTTACCCACTCTGACATGGCGAAGCTGGCGACAGTGCCACACCGAACTGTGGGGCCAGACTGCATATATCCCTACGACCAACACATAAAGATGTATATACAGTGAACGACTTGCAGAAAAGCTATGGGCCAGCTTACACACAGCTCCGCCACTGCACTCTGATCCATATTAGTTGTCACGGATTTACTAAGTTGTACTAAATTTGCGACTATAATATAGATCAGAATGAGTAGTTTTTATGTTTTACAGACGATAGCACTAGACGGTGTGGCTAGAGACCAAGTTTTCCTTGTTGTGCCTTCCATCCGTTGTTTTGTTATGTTTTTTCTTCTATACTATCTAACGAAAAAATTAGTAAAAATAGCAGTGGGGAACCTACCATACAACTTCAAATATTAAGAAGATTTGAATTGTCAGGTTAATTAACGGATATCGGGGGTGGGGTGGGGGGGGGGTGTAAACCTAAAAAAATGAATGTTGTCATGTAACACGACCACATTGTGCATTTATGCACCACAGGCCGACTTGTCCACGTGTCGAGCGTGTGCTCCGGAGGGTGACCCCTTCGTGCCAGCCTATCATATGGGTGCGTCAAAAAATTTCGCCCGAGATTCCAAAGGAGTCCCCCTTGCGCTATCGAACGGCACCTCCTCCTCCTACGCCCCGCACTAGTCCTTGTCCTCCAACCAAACCAACAGAAATTTGGAGATGGACAAGGAAGTGGCGACATTGATATCAGAGGATTTACTCGTTGCATCTTGAGTCGTGGGCAGAGACTGGGCACTAGGCCAAGGAAGGGTCATTAGCGACGAATCGCGAGGAAGATTACGCGCGGTAGGAGTACACGGTTGAAGAAGGAGGCGGCGGAGGTGGTCACCATGCTCGATGTAATGGAGTCCCCCCCCCCCCCCCCCCCCCCTTTCAACGAGGCCACTGATGTACATGCTCTATTTATTGTAACTCGGAGAACCGCGGATTCTGGACTAACCCAGATTTATAGTCGCACGCACACGAAAAATCACTTTGGCTTCCGAGTTCGAGTGATCATTAATTTTGAAAAATTCAAAAATATATTTAAAGTTTTTTTTAAATCTAGTTGTAGTAAATGATGGATTCTACAAGCATACAAAATCGCATCACAATTTTTTAAAACTTTGGCCTACATACAAATGACAATATCTAACAAATTTTCGAGTTTAAAAAAATGCATTGTTCACTATACTTAGATCTATTCTTTTTCTTACATTTTTGTGTAATTTAAAATACAAAGTATTTCCAGTTGAGGTTTTGCACGTTTGTACGTAGTGTACATCATTGACTACGTCTTGAACTTTCGCTAGATTTTTTTTTTAACTTGCAAATCAGATTTTGAATCCGTACTTGCACGTACTACGTTGTTAAGTTGAATTGGAAGACTATATGGGTCCTCCTGTTCCTACCTTGATCGACGTGTGAGACATCCATGCATTGCACGGTAGGATAAAGATCCAGGGAAGGTGATGCATGCGCATGCGTCCTCCTCGCTGACCCCTGCAGAAGTCGCACCGGTACCGTGATCTGAACGGGTGGACTTATGTTGCCTCGTGCTGTGTCGTATTTCCCTTGGCAATAACGCGCCAGCTGGTCTACTGAGGATCGATTGCACGCGTACACGACTCGAGATGCAATGCACATGTCTTGCAAAAGCTTGTAGCTTCAGTTGAGTGTTTTAGCCTGACGATCGGTTGCTCGCTGACACTGTCAGGCTAACCATTGCTTACGCCTTTGTAAGGCCAATTGATTAAACCATATTTTGCGAAAGAACCACACTGTACATGCCTTAGCAGATGAGCAGACTGCTCGCTCGGTTTCGATCCAACACTAAAACTAGCAAATGGTCTTCTCTTTTTTAGTAAAAAAGGAGCATAACTCCCGATTTCATTGCAGCAGGCCAACCGTCAGATACACAGAGACTAAAAAGACGCCTGCCCTACCCGGCCAGCGATCAGACAGAACCAGAAAAGGTCTCCGTACACAAGAGGAGCTATGAACTGGTAGCAAATGGTGAATCTGCACATCAGAAAGCACCAGCACCGCCATCAGAAGTTCAGAACACAACACGGTTTGCGAAGAGGAGCCAATCATAGTTCGAGACGCTGGTGGCACAAACATCACTCAGTTATCATCTGTTCAAACCAGGCTATGTCTAACCGGACAGCTTTGGCCATCTTTACCCCTATCAAAGAATCAGCTTCCTACTGTTCAACGAATTTCTCTACCCAGTTAGAGTTACACATGACACGAGACACGAATGCTAACGAGTCTCAGGAGAAGAGGAGAGCTGTTCTTCGTCTGTTTGCTCTGATTGCTCAGCAAGCATGCCGCTCAATAGCTGTTGTCCGGTCACCACACTCTTAGCTCTGTATCTCCTCTTGAAAACGTCCTCCCTGAACAGCTTGGTCTCAGCCATCAGGTCCAGGGCAGGCTTCTGCTGGATGGTCTCCTTCTCGGTCTCCAGCAACCTCTTCCGCTTAGCCAGAGCTCGTATCGCGTCCTCCTTCTCTTCCTCCTTCTGCTTGCGCTTCTCCTGTTCACCGTCTCTTTCCTTGTCGTCAATCACGTACTGTACAAAGCATGCGTTCGGGTTAGTGTCAGCAGGTTAGCACTACATCAAACTGTATGCAGAGGAATGGATTAAATGTGTCCAACTGAAGAGGAACAGAAGGTGCTGTCAGATTTACCTCAAGATCGTTAATCAGCGAATCAAGGGACTTGATTTTCCGGTGAGGCCAGCGGGGTATCCCATATTGCCGGCACTTCCTCTTCAGTATGCTGACTCCGATCTTCAGAGTCCTTGATGCTTCTCTGATTGGAAGATGGAAGTACTGAGCTATGTCATCTAGAGTAATGCTAGCTATGTGCTTCCGGTTGGCTCTCCGTTGCCTCTGAATTGGTGCTGAAAGTCCTGCG
Organism: Poa pratensis; assembly: GCA_947311845.1. Classification (NCBI taxonomy): domain Eukaryota; kingdom Viridiplantae; phylum Streptophyta; class Magnoliopsida; order Poales; family Poaceae; genus Poa; species Poa pratensis. Next base: position 46,914,294 of record CAMZMU010000046.1, read on the forward strand.
TTTGTCGTATGGAGATTGCAGTTAGCATACTGAAGAGGAAATAAAAAGCAACTGGAAATGCAGCAGACATGAAACAGCACAATCAAGATAGAACTTCAGTGCGTACAAATACAATACTTAGTGAACATGTTCATAATATTTAAGTTGCTAGAAGGTATGTAGGAAGTAAGCAACAGTGAATAGACAGGCTAGAAGTTCATGAAAAACAACAGTAAGTCATTCCACTGTGTCTTGTTTAATTACAGTTGTTCAGATGCCATGAGTCCACATAATAGTTAAAGTGTGATTCCAAATTCTGCATCACATCGACAATTGCCACAAACAACTATTCTCACAAAGAAAATGTTTCATTTCTCACTTAGCGCAAAATCCCACCAGTTTTGTTAACTTTCTATTCAGTTATCAGAAGGATATTCAGACCAAGTTGCAAGGAAGGTATGAATGTGTATATGACAATGACAACTTACTTAAAACAACTGTTCCTTTTTAATTGACGCGGAGAATGAACTGAGCAAGTACAAATCTATAACACAAAACTGCATCGATTAAAACAGAATGGAGGTAATACAATATAAGAGAATTCAATTTGTACGTTGTATACCATGGAGTTACTAAGCTTAGCAAGAACCATCTTACTAAATTTAGGTGTCCTTGAATAACTGTTATGCCAATGGTCTATCAACCTGTTTATTTTTTTCCATTTCTCTTCAACATGTGATCTGTCCACATAATAATATTTTTTTTTGTATTTTATAGAAAGGAGCCCCCTGTCATGTTAGGGGATGGGACACACTGGTCTTAAACAATAGATACATTCCTGACTTCCTGGTTCCAACTCATTATCCCTGTCACTATGTAAAGACCTCCTTCTCAATTTGCCTTAGGCCACACCTTAGGCCCCGGGCTGAAAATCCACCTCACACTAACAACAACGATAAACCCACTCACACGAGTGTCAGCCTTTGACTTAAATTTTATAGATTTTAAAATCAGAATTGAATAGACGTAATCACCTTCACCAGATTGGGGATCCTCATCATAATCAGACCCTGGCTCATCAGAGGTTTTATCCTAAATCAGTTGTGAAGTTTGAACTACATGCTCCCATTTATGTAAATTAGTTTCTCTAAATGTAAATTATTTACCTGAATATGTATAGTGTTAAAAATTATACCATATAGAAGAATCTGAATAGTACACTGTATAACATGGACTTCTCTGTACCAGTCTAACTCATTCTCCATGTCACTATGTAAAGACATCCTTCTCAATTTGCCATAGCCCACACCTTAGACCCCAGGCTGAACATCCATCTCACACTAATGACAATGCTAAACCCCTCACACGACACGACTGTCAGCCTCTAATTTAAACTGTATAGATTTCCAAATCATCAGAATGGAAGAGGCATAATCACCTTCACCAGATTGAGGATCCTCATCAGAATCAGATCCTGACTCATCAGAAGTTTTATCCTTTGCATCCGTACGGGTGTGCTCATCTGAATCACATGGAACGAGCTTCGGGACCTTTTGAAAATTCTGGAACTGAAACACCATTCGGAGGTCGTTGTACAGGGAAGGTACACACACCAACATCGATTCCTGATAGGATAACACAAGAAAACACGAAGCTTTCAGCACCGAATCGCAATCAGGCAGCGGGCAGAAAATTGGTTGGGGAAAAGGCAAAGAACCTGAAGGGGGAGAGCACGGGCGGCGGCGTGGGCGGCGGCTTGACGCCGGCGACGGAATCGAAGGCCAGGATGCAGCGCCAGGCGCCCACCAGCTGCCCTTCCCGGTACACCGGCCGGCCGCGCCACTCCGCCGGGAGTATCCGCGGCGCGGCGACGGGGACGGTGATCTCGCGGCACCAGGAGGGGGCGAAGGTGAACTCCCGCTCCACCCACCTCTCCCAACTGCACCCGGACCGCCCTCCCTTGCCGACCACCCTGTACCCGTGCACGCTCCTCACGGCCCCTGCACGCAACACAGAACCGCACGTCACAATCACACGCACACGTTCGTCGTGGAGGGGGGAAACGATCGAGAGAAAGGCGCGACCTTGTTGGACCGTGCTGGTGAAGACGGCGAGCGCGGAGAGGGTGGAGAAGGCGCGGCGGCGGCGTCCATGGAAGGAATCTGGGAACCTGAAAAGGGGGTATGTTATTTCCAACGCGTGGGCGGGGAGGAGGGATCCGGATTCCGGCGGCGCGCACCGGCGGAAGAAATGAAGCGGGCGGCGACAAAGGGGACGGTGCGCTGCCCGCGTGATGCTACGATTCAAACATAATTGTTAGCTGGGCATTTTGGATGCAAGCTTGCAGATGCGATGTGTGCGGCCACAGCTCATGGAAGCCTTCAGTTTCTGGTGCCGGAGTGACGTGGCCGCTCGTCGGCTAGCACCAAGGGGCACAGATGGTACTGTGCCAACTTTTGCTTGCTCTAATTGAGGGCAAAATCAGAAAGGTTACCTCGAAGATCAAGCAGAAAAGGCAAGCAGATATTTTTTCTACCCGGTTACTATATGTTGTATGAATCCACCAGGACCAACTCCAGAAATCTCATAACCACGCGAGCAACCCTCGCGTCGCCCCCCCCCCCCCCCCCCCAGGCGGCGCTAGGGCGTCCTCTCCGCGCCGCTAGCTCCCCTCCCGTCGGAGCCGCCCTGCCGCTGCCGTCGCCGGCCTCGTCCGCGGCGGTGGCGGCACCCTCCCACCGCCACAAAGGTGGTCGGGGGGGAGGTCCTCGTTCCCAGCTGGAGGAGATCGGCCCGTGGGGGCGGCGGCGGTCGGGATGGAGGATGCCGAGCCGGCGGGCTCGGGTGAAGGTCGAGGATGGAGCGCAGGCGGCGGCGGGCGGCGGCATGGGGAGCCATTGGCGTCGTCGCCAGCGATGCGGGGTGCCAGATGGCTTGGCGGGCCCGATCTGGGCCCGTCGGGCCTAGGCCGGGGCGCGCATCCTTCAGCGCGGAGGTGGTCGGGCAGCTCGTCGCGCAGGATGCAGAGGCGGACGGGCAGCATGTCGAGCAGGTGGCTGGCCAGTGGTGGTCGGGCGCCGGCGTTGGGAGTCCCCTAGCGATGTGGTGTTGCTGCGGATGTGGGCTGGTGTCGTGTGGCCCGTGCGTGGAGGATGGCTATGTGTGGAGGAGGTGGTGCGCTGCGGTGGCTGGACGTGGTGGAGGCTCCAGCGCTGCAGCCTGGCGAGGGCCAGCCTCGGAGGCAAGCCAGGGCGGCGGCCCCGGACAGTGGCTACTCCGGCGGAGCGGCTGAAGCGGGCATGGCCTTGGCAGCGGCCGTGGAAGGTGGTGCCGCTGCTGCGGCATGCGGTGGAGCTCGGTGGTTGACGACATGGCCGGGATGCCATCCTCTGCTCCCGAAGCTTTGCGGTCGGGTTGAACTCCGGGCGAAAGCTCGCATGGACTTCGGTCAGTGCCGACGACGGCGACGCCCTCGGGCATCGTTACCTTTCTTGATTGCGTCGTTGTGGAGCTTTTCGACCTCGTCTAACGTGTGGTGGTTCCAATTTCTCCGGGTGAAAACCTTTACTCCTTCGTGAGCGGGCGGCGGTGACGGTCTCGTCACTACCTTGTTGGAGGCGCCGCTTTGGAGCCCTTGGCCAGCGCGGTGCAACAGTTTCGCGACGGATGTGCAGAATGGCGTGTGGTCGTGGGCGGTGGATGTCGGGCGGCGGCTCCGAAAGGTGGTGGTGCGTCGAGGCGGCGGCCTCGATCTCCCATGCTACGACGGTTCTATGAGGCAGAACCGTTGTTTAGTGTGGGTTTGGGTGGACCTGGATGAGGACTGCTTGGGCAGAGGGTTCGTCGACCCGACTGGATCGTCTTCGGGCAATGCGAAGGTTGATCTGGTTGCTACAACCGGGGCGGTGGCCCCGAACAGGTGGTTTTGGTGGCAAACTGGATGAAGACTGCGTGGGCAGAGGGTTCGTTGACCATGACTGGATCACTTTCGGGCAATGCGAAAGTCGATCTGGTTGTTACGCCGGGGCGGCGGCCCCGGAGCAGGTGGTGTGTTGTGCGTTTTCGACTTGGTCGTGTGGGCGGCGGGTCGCTTCGTTTGTGTCATTCTTTTGTACAGATTGTATGGTTTTTTGACCCGGTTTTCCTTATAAATTGGGTCAACTATTTCTATCTATTCGGGCGGTGGATACGACCACTTTATAGCTCAAAAAAATCCACCAGCTTGGTCTGTGACGCCCTCTCAACGGTCTCCCGGTCGATTTTACTATTGTGTGGGGCCTCTAGTATTTAAAGGATTCTTTATTAAAAATAATTTTAGGATTACAACCTTTGGAAATAAAAATCTATGCAGATTTTCAATTAATAGGATTGAAATCTGTAGATTTTCCGTAATTATGTCAAACCACATTCACAAGATTTTTCATCCACACAAAACGCTTGAAAAAATACTTATGTATTTTCCTGTAATGCAATCGAACAAACTTGAATGCGAGAAAAATCATGTCCAGGATTAGAGTGGCCTTGACATTCCAGTCATGTGCTTTTCCTATTTCTGTGAGTGCTTGGCTTATTGGCAAGAGCCGATTGGTGCTTTCTTTATATCTTGATGAAGTTGGTGTGAGATAATTTGTGAGTACAACAAGTGTGATTGCATTGTGAATGAAGTGGTCAGACTCTTTGAATTGCGTTAAGGCCATGGCTACATACTATGTTCATTTCTCATGCCTTTGAATTTTTTTCTTAGGGTGGTGGAACTATTTTCTTCCCGTGTGAATCTAGATCGATTATCAACTATGTGTCATTTGTATTTGGCAAATCATAGTATTTGCCTAGATGGTATCAAACTATGGACCCACCTCAATCATTTAATTTTTTGCGGGGAATCATTTTCTAAAAGAAAACCGAGGAGAGAAAGCTGCAAAACTGAAAAACTGAAAAGCTGAAAGTCTGAAAAACGACCAGGAGGATGCTCTAGACAAGAATATAGCGACAGGTTACTCAAAGACGAGGCGACCCTTGCTGACGACCGCCCACTTGAGAGCCTCTGATTTGATGTTTTCCGATTAGGTTTCGGATCGGTTTGGCCTCCTTATCGAACACCCTTTGTTTTTTTCGCACCAGATCATCTAGGTCACTAGCATAAAGATGGCAAGGAATTTGCTCCTATCTTTTCCAGATAATTATTTTCTTAGGAACAGCCGAAGTGGAAATGTGTTTGTTAAATATGTCGAGACTCAAAGTGGCTTTGGTACTAGGTATTTCATTTGATATCCAAACTTCCGTGACTAACTTCCTAGAACCCAACGATGATGGGAACCATCAAGATAAACTTGGTTAATAGGTGTGTGGATGGCAGTGGGACTCTGCTAATTCAAAACGACGTTGTGATCCATAATGTACAAAGCTCAAGCCAAGTCAATTGGATTATTGAAATAGTTTCAAAGCAAATGTTTTAGTTTGGTCACAAGTTTCTGATCATGCATTTGAGATTATACCTCTACCCTCCCACACTACCACACCCACTTGTTTAAAAGCATTTATTGGATATTTCTAGTTTTTTGTACGATTATGTCTCTGGTTGTCCAAATCAGATTAGTAACTCATCGATGAGGACAATGGGAGATTTTAATAACGCATGATCTTTTGCGAATGCAAAGTTTAGCAATGCATATTTCTAGAGAATACCATCGATGACATGTGGATACCCTCTTATACATCTGAAACGTAAAAACGTCACGCAAAGGTAATTTCGTTTGACAGGCCTCTTCATAAAACAGTTTCTTTCTAGTCCTTATATAATAGGTTGTTCTTCCTTCTCTTCTCGAGCGCTTCGAAAAACTAGAATTGAGTGGATATCGCCCTTCCCCTACGAAAATACCCGCGGTCACCACCATGGGCTTCTGAACTAGTGCGGAGATGGAGCTGCCGAGAGCCGGTGAGAGAAGTTTGCTGGCCTTGTTTTGGTAAGTTCTTTTTGAAGGTTTTTTTTTTTTCTGGAGAGGCATATAATCAGGATTCCTTTTAGAATCAAAAGTTATATAAATATCTTCTTATCTCTCTTTAGAGAGAGATTCTGGACCTCCCATCTTGTGTAATGTACAGGTGGATCTCAATCCTAATGGATATACCGAGTTTTATTTTCCCTTTGGATACCAAATTGTAGCCATAACTTGCATACGTCCATCTCTCTAAAACAGTTATACGGCATTCAGCCTTGCTAATAAGATTCAAAATCCACTTTTATATGAGTGGATTTTCCCCTTTTGCTAGAAACCACAATTCTAAAAAATCAGTCAAGACGACCTGGAGCTTGAAGGCACCAGTCATCAGTGCTTTAGTGATAGCCAAATTAACGCACTTCTACAGATGGCACGTCGTTCAGTTGAATTCCATAGCTACTCCTTTGTTTGGGTCTTCAATTTCAGGCGTGTTACTTTTCTCTTCTGTTCTCGCAGAAAAAAAAGCGTCTTCTCTTCTCTGGAGCCAGGATTGGTTAGCTAGAATGCTAGATCATGGTGTAATCGATTGTCCTGGTCTCCTGGGGAAAAAACCAGCTGCCAGTTATTTTTGCCTCTCTTAATATATGCCACCTTTTTTTGCTCAGTTTCAACAAATAAAAGCCACCTTCTCGGTTCAGTTTCTCCTAATATAAGCCACCTTCTCGGTTCAGTTTCTCCTAATATAAGACACCTTTTCAGTTCAGTTTCCACTAACATAAGCCACCTTTCCAGTCCAGGTATATATCTAATAATTTTAGATTTTTTATGTCCATCCACACCATTTTTTTTTACAGACACACGACATGATATCTTGGAAGCAGGTGACCAGACAAAGATTTTTCATGCTGTTCCTGTCTAACACCGATAGTAGCAGATGGTGAATGTTCAGATAACCTTTTTTAAGGGGAAATGTTCAGATAACCTTGTGCTGACAGGAGGCCCAGAAGCTGACTTTTCATGTATTACTCCAAACTTGGTAGTAGAGCTCCAGTGTCAGTGTCAGCGTCCTCGTCATGTTGAGACGCGGTTTCAGTTCATTTGGCAGAGTAGACACCAAAGCAATCCCAGCCCGGAATTGAACCTGCAAATCTACAAATTATGAGTTGGCCACTGTTCCCATTTCCTCGCTGACCCATCATCGTTAGGCTCAAAGTAAACACAAAGCACCAGCACCCCCATTATTTCACAACAGGTTTGCGAACTGCCAAATAGGATCTAAGCACAACATGGCCCAGCTATCATCTGCCGACACTACGCTAAGTTAACCGGATAGCTTTGGCCATCTCTGTTGTCTATGTTACTAGCCGGCATCAGCTTCCTGCTGTCCAAGGAGTTCTCTACGAGTTACACATGACATAAGATTTACTCCCTCCGTTCCAAATTAGATGTCTTTTATTTGTCCACATGCGGATTTATCTATACTTGTAACATGTCTAGATACATCCGCATGTGGATAAATGGAAGACAACTAATTTAGAACGGAGGGAGTAATTGTTTAGCCTAAAAATTGAGAGAAAAGCTATTCGTCAACTAGATGTTTAGCTTTGTATCTCCTCTTGAAAACGAACTGCCTGAACTGCTTGGTTTCAGTCATCAGGTCCAGCGTTGGCTTCTGCTGGATGGTCGCCATCTCAGTCTCCAGCATCCTCTTCCGTTTAGCGAGCGACCGGATCGCGTCCTCCTTCTCCTTTTCCTTCTGTGTGTGCTCCTCCTCCTCCTCCCCATCGTCTCTTTCTGTGTCGTCAATCACATACTGTAAAAGTGACAAAGTATGGCTTGTGTTAGTGTCAACAGATCAGTTTCTACATCACACTGTTGCGGACTACAGCTAACCCGGCGATAAATTGAAAGAGGAATCGATGGTGCTGTCATATTTACCTCAAGATCTTGAATTAGCGAATCAAGGACTTGATTTTCCGGTGAGGCCAGCGAGGTATCCCATATTGCCGGCATTTCTTCTTCAGTATGCTCAGTCCGATCTGCAGAGTCCTAGATGCTTCTCTTATTGGAAGATGGAAGTACTGAGCAATGTCACCTAGAGTAATGCTAGCTATATACTCCCGCTGGGCTCTTCTCTGCTTCTGAACTGGTGTGGGATGTTTCTGCATTGGTCATATGGAGATTGGAATCAGCATACTGAAGAAACAACATCAGGAAACACAAACATGAAACAACACAAACAATATACAACTTCAGAAGGCATAGTACTTATAAAATTACTAAAATTGCTCATACTATTTAAGATACCAGCAGGGAAAGTACGAAGTAAGCAACGGAGAATATTCAAGTGAGAAGTTCCATGAATAGCAAAGGCATTCCATTGTATCCTTTTTTATTACAGTTCATAAAATGCAACGAGTCCATTTCTATAGTTAAAAGGTGATTTCCAGTGCTGCATAATATCAATAATTGACACACATAAGTAATCTCACAAACTGAAAGGTACTTATTTGCTGAACACAAAGATTCTATCCTTTTTTTGTGTGGAGAAAACACAAAGCTTGCATCCCGATGCATTTGTAGAATGCCCCAGAAAAGGTAATTACAACCCACACGATCGGAAGGGGGCTGGTCTGGCAACAGGGTGCTAGGCCCAGTTGCCCCAGCCATTTACCAAATAACAGCCTCAGGCATGATCATGTCAATCAGGTGCGACTTAATGCAAACCTTAACGTCACTTTTTAACTTCCTATTCAGTAACCACAAGGATATTTAAACTAAGCTGCAAGGAAGGTATCTGCGATCTGAGACTCCGCAAACAATATGACAGGGTTTCAAAGCTGCCACAAAATATTATATGATGTTGAAATTGTCAAGTCCATCATATATTGTACTCCCTCCGTTCCAAATTATAAGATGTTTTTTAGGGAAGGGGCAGCTAGTTGGCTAGCTAGCCCATTGTCATGGTAGGATGATAGGATGCCCAGGTCTTAAGAAAAAGGGCATTTCGCTTGTCACTTTGTAAAAGACCTCCCCCTCCCTGCCTTAGCCCCACACCTAAACCCCTGGTTGAACATCCACCTCACGCTAAGGACAACGCTAAAACCTCTCGCACGAGTGTCAGATTCCGATTAACATTTAATAGATTTCACAATGGAAAGATGTATTCACCTTCACCAGATTGGGGATGCCCATCTGAATCAGGCCCTGACTGTTGAACCTTAATAGGAATCATGTCCTTTGCATCCAAAGGGGTCAGTTGCTCTGACTTTTGAACCTTAACAGAAATTATATCCAAAGGGGCCCTTTGCTCATCTGAACCAGGTTCTGACTGTTGAACCTTAATAGGAATCCTGTCATTTGTATCCAAAGGGGTCCTTTGCTCATCTGAATCAGGCTCCGACTGTTGAACTTTAATAGGAATCCTGTCATTTGTATCTAAAAATGTCATTTGCTCATCTGAATAAGACCCCGACTGTTGAACCTTAATACGAATCCCGTCCTTTGTATCCAAAGCCAAAGAGGTCTTCTGCTCATCCGAATCACACTGGATGGGTTCAGTGTGAACCTTCTTAGGAATTATATCCAAAGGGGTCTTTTGCTCAGCCGAACCACACTGAATGTGAACCTTGTTAGAAATTGTATCCAAAGGGGTCTTTTGCTGAGCCGAACCACACTGAAAGAGTTCAGTGTGAACCTTCATACGAATTATATCCTTTGCAGCAACCAAAGGGGTCTTTTGCTCAGCCGAACCACACTGAATGTGAACCTTCTTAGTAGGAATTATATCCTTTGCAGCAACCAAAGGGGTCTTTTGCTGTGCCGAACCACACTGAATGTGAACCTTCTTAGTAGGAATTACATCCCTCGCATTCGCAGCAACCAAAGGGGTCTTTTGCTCAGCCGAACCACACTGAATGTGAACCTTCTTAGTAGGAATTACATCCTTGGCAGCAACCAAAGGGGCCTTTTGCTCACCCGAATCACACTGAATGAGCTCCGGGACCTTTTCCAATTTCTGAATCGGAAAGAGCTTCAGCAGGTCGTTGTAGAGGGAAGGCACACAACAGACCAGCCTCGCATTCCTAATAATAATAAGACCAAAAAATAAGAGAGAAAGTAAGCTTGAGCGCTCAATCGTAACCAGCCACCGAGTTCTATATCTATGGGGCAGAACAGAAACGAGCTGAGGATTGAGGAGGAAGGAAATCTATTGGGCATTTAATAAGCTTGGGTTGATGGATGGAAGTAAGTACCCGGTGGGGAGAGCAGGGGCGGCAGGTTCGGCGGCGGGAGGACCCCTGCGACGGAATCGAAGGCGAGGATGCAGCGCCAGGGCCCGACTCGCTGGCCCTCGCGGAAGACGGGGCGGCCGCGCCAGTCGGTGGGGAGTATCCGCGGCGCGCCGACGGGAGCGGGACCTCGCGGCAGGCGGAGGCGGTGAAGGCGAACTCCCGCTCCACCCAGCGCTCCCACTCGCGGCGCCCCACCACCCTGTACCCGTGCGCGCTCCTCACGGCACCTGCATGGAATGGAGCGCGTCGGTGAGTCACACGCCGTGCGGCGCGGGAGGAGGAGGAGGGAGGAAAGGATGCGGACCTTGGTGGACGGTGCTGACGAAGACGGCGAGCGCGGAGAGGGTGGAGACGGAGGCGGCGGCGGCGGCGGTGTCCATGGGATGGAAGGGAGGGGTTGGAACTTGGAAGGGGGGAGAGCTGAGATTGGTTGGGGAACTTGAAGGGTTTTTTGCTAGTCAGTACTGGTAGTAATATTTCCTTCCCAAAATGTGTATGTACACGGCCAAGGAAAATTGGGGGCTGCCGCTCCACCGCTTGATGCCGCTGCGAGTTTTTGGATGCTGGAGATGCGATGTGGGTTTCCCTAAAAAACAAGCAAATGTACACTCGCTCCCAGCCCATTAATAAAAGCCTTCCTTTTCTGGGCCTCCCTCGCTACTAGGATACGTGTATCTTTTCGTAATACCAGATTACGTGGCTTTTTTGCCGTATGAAACCTGCACGCGGCCTTTCTGCTCAGTGACGCTCTCTCTCCCCCTTCTCAAAGGCTAAACGGACCCGTGGTCTCTCCCTCTATTTTGACCGTTTGGAGGAACGCTTGCTCGGTCACACGCGAAAACTGGGTGGTGGGGCCACCTGGCGTGTGTGGTCACATCACTATCCTAGTGGGTCACCTGCAAAGCGCACGAGAAACCCCGGGCGGAGCTTAAATGTGGCAGGCAGTGCACAGCGGCGACGCGTCCAGGACTAGGGAGAGTAATTTATTGAAACCGAGTAGCCTCTTGCCGTTTCTCTCTCGACGGTGCCAAATAGATCATGTGCAGCAGTAGACATCACACAAGGAACTAGGAGTACAACCGTGTGATAAAATCGGCATTTTGCGAGTTTGCAGCTGTACTGCTGTAGCGGTGCACGTCACTACAACTACAGATGCGAACCATTTTGATGTTGCCGTACTGATTGACACTGCTAACTGTCTAATCCCGTGTGACTTTCAGCATCCTCTTCTTTTAATTCAGGTGGTCAGATCAAGAAAAGCCATACGGTGAAATTTACTCTCTCTTTTTTAACCAGAAACGAAGGGCATAGATACTAACGTTAAGTTTGAGCGGTGGGAGTACAATGTACATTGAGGACCCAAAACGACACATGAGAGTTACACATCGTCGTCCTTCTTCTACTTCGCTCCAAGATTTGCCTTCGACCATGACCGGCCGCTCCACCGTCAAGGACATCGCTAGATGAGGAAGGAGCAACCAATGGACATTGCGCCGAATGAGAGAGGCCTCTAGCAGGATGTTGAGGAAGCTCTAGTGCTAGCAAAGAAAAGGAGGGCAAACCTCCGGCACCAAAACTTGGAGTTGTCGCCCTTCGACCATCGGAGTCGGCAGAGAATCTTTGCGATCGATGAAGATCCGCCCAGAATCGACTCCAAGATTCGACCGAAGATGCAGCGGCAACAATTTCTCGCTGCAGATCTGGCTAGAGAAAGCACACGGTGACCTAACGCTCTCTAAATCCTCCGTCCCCTTGACAACGAAGGTGAGGAGATAGAACACCACTCTCTGCCCGATACATATATAGCATGGTCACGCTCATTCAACAAGGTTTCACCAGATCTAGTCGCCACCTGCAACCCCCACCTCGAGAGCTCACACCGGCGAAGAGATCCAGCAACCAGCAGACACTGCGTGTGATGGCAACAAACTACGTGTACACTAACTTGTTGGGACTCCAAGCATAGTGTTGTAGCAAGAGTAAGTTTTTCCACAAGTGTAACTCGGGGTTATTATCGAACTCTTGGTGAAATTTTATTTCTCTCTCCTTTTATCTTCTTGCGACCTTCAAAACAAATATGACTGACTTGTGTCCCCAACTCCATCGTGGTGGTTATCAAGAAACACAACGTTTGAGATGAAAATAAAATAAAGTAAATGCAATGGTGCTCGGAAATTGTTATTGTCGTGGGGCTATGAATGCAAAAGGTAGTAAAATATGTTTGTACTTTGGGAATAAACAAATGCAGATGATGTAAATGCAAGTAAAGTAAAGTAAAAAGGTTGTTTCTTATGCTTAACCGGGGTTTGGGGTTCATTGGACCTCTATATTGTTGAGTATTTAAGCAATTATTCGATTAAAATTATCTAAGAATAAATCATAAACATGACGTGGGCAGTGCTAATGACATACTGAAATTTGATAATAAAACCATGTACTAGACAGATAGTAGAAACATCTACACAAATCACTAGTACAGCGGACAAGGAAATAATCAAGAGAGGGATAAGCATATTATACCCTCCAGTAGGCCAGTTGGCCGTAGCAGCAGCAGTGTTGGCAGACTCTTGAGAGGCAGCGGCAGCAGCAGTGGCGTCCTCGGTGCTCATGATGATGACGAAGTCGACGCTGACAAAGTTGATGCGGACGGACGTAGGTGAGCAGCATAGGAGACGCTCCCAAAAACTTAATCGCCCCTCTCCCGTACATGATGTGGAGAGATGGGGTTTCGGAGGCCTGCTCTCCCGGCAACCGTGTACGCGGTGGACGGGATGGGATCACCTATGGCAGCAACATAGAGAGGAACGATGGTGGCGGCGCGAGCAGATGTGATTTGTTGTGTCTGCTGGAGAGGAACGACCTCTCTTATGTAGGCACGCACGTAGGCGGAAGGCCAATGGAAACGCACGCAGTTAAGGGAGAATTAAGAGCCTGGAAACGGACGTACTTAAGAGCACTTAAGACAAAACGTTTCATTCTCCATTAACGCCATTAAGGCAAAACGTTTCCGTTGCCGCTCACATTTTTCCTGCGTGATAAAAAGATAAGATCGGCTCGGCTAGATTCCCGCAACCCGCGGTGCGGCGCGGCGTCGTGACGAAGCGGGCGGCGGAGGAGGAGGAGCGCGCGTGTGGAGCACCTCCCCTTCTCTTCACAACCAACACCTCATACCTGTGGGAGAAGAGCTCACCTTATAAGTTGGTGTACATCTCTCCCAACTAGCCATGTGGGACTAAACTCCCACCACTTGCCATGGCAGCATGGGCCTTTAGGGATTTTTCTGAAATTGTTGGATGGGCCTAAAGCCCACCCTATATTTTCAACAATCCCCTACCAGATCCCAAAGACCCATGACGTTGTCCTCTGTTCCAAACACTGTTTTGATATATCAGTATTTTCAGTGGAGACCCGTTGTCGGGGGGCTGCCCCCGGGTAGGGCAAAGAGGTGGTGTTAAGAGCTGTAAAGAGTGGGCCGGATAAAGGTCAAGCCGGATCACTTTGGCCGGATCCTTTGGACTGGATCACTTGGGAAAGTCAGTTGGCTCTCAATCATGCTAAAGTACAGGGAGAGACCAAAGGGGATCCGGCAAAGTCTAGCCGGATCAGAGGAAGGAATACCGGCTTAACTTAGCCGGATTGATCAGGAAAGATCCGGCATAAGGCAATGTCGGATAATGCACAAAGGCCAAGTAATGTCAGTAAGTTCACGGGTCCTGCAGGCCTCCTGCCCGAGGCTCAGAAGACAGCCAGGTCGAGCCACGGGTTTTCCGGGTCGCTAGGCCCTAGGCGCTGACTCGGCTAATTCGGGAAAGGGCAGTGGCCTAGGCTCCAGTGGGCTACGCTGGCTTAAGCTCAAAGAGGAAAAGATAGACCCCGTTGGACTGACGATGAGCTGGGCTGAGTGACAGTAGCCAGAGCTGGTCCTGTTCCTCTTGTCCATGCCATTGTCATCTCCGGCCAGGGGCAGAATGGTAATCCGGTTAGTGTATAAATAGACCAGCACATCCTCCAGGACGAGGGACGACGAAGGAGAAGCCTCATTTCCCTCCTTGCTCTATCTTCCTCCTAGAGCTCTCACCATTGTTGCTTCATACAGCTCAAGGAGCACTTTGTACTTGTCATCATTGAGATATAAAGAGAGTAGGCTAGTGCTGCAGTAGGGGTGTTACCTCCACAAGAGGGCCCCAAAGCAGGGTACATCTTGGTGTGCTTTGGTTGTTCTTGGTTTTGCTTGTTCTTGCGTGTTCTTCATTGTTCTTCATGCGTGCTTCTTGAGCGCGCACACCCTCCCCGGATCCCCCAACGTCCTAGCGAGCCCCCAACTTAAGCCATCCTATGGCATCTGCCGTGACACCAACACGACAGTTGGCGCCCACCGTGGGGCAAGCAGTGGCGTTGGCTGGGGTTTCCATCCGGACGAGTTCCGTCACCAGCTCCGGCGTGCGTGTGCTGTCAGGGCTCGTCTGCAACTACGGTGGGTTCACTTTCATCAGCGACAACGCCGGCTGCTTCGCGGGAAGGCCACTCCCTGTGGATGGGTGCTTCATCCAGTTCGGCAGCTTCCTCACCTACGTCACCACCGAGCTTGTCCGCGAGTACCCGGCGCAGGTGCTCGTGGCCAAGGACCCTCCTTCTTTCCGCGCTGCTCTCGGACGGCGTAGCGCTCGCCCCGGGAGTAGCGTGGAGGTGATGATGACCGGACCAAGTGCTGGAGCAGGCAAAGGAGATGCCGGCAATAGCATGCCCGAGGTACTGGTCACGCCAACCGATCCGGTGGACAAGCCGGCTCGGACGGTGAAGTTCCCAAAGGAGAAACCGGATCCGGTTGGCCCACTTGGCATGTCAAGTAGGGAGGCTCCCTTAGAGGATGTCCTGGAAAAGTTAGCTCGGCCAGTGGCACCTGGGGCAAACGTGGAGCTCACTATAGCGGAGTTAGAGGCAGAGCGCCTGAGGTTGCAAAGAGAAGCCCAGTTAGTGGTAGAGTCTAGGCAAGCATTTGATAGAGACATGAGAGAATATAATGCTGCCAATGGTATCACCGATGGTTTCACTCCGGTAGCGCCTCACCCACGCAAGAGAGCAGATTTGCATAACAGGGGTAAGGACCTCAATGATGAGTTAGCTAAAGCCGCAAGACCGAGCTCGAGTAAAGCTACTAGTCATAGATCGGGTACAGGCAAGCCGGTGTATAGCTCCCCGGCCAAGAATCTTAGGCCTGCAGCGGCAGCGCGAGCCGAGTTGACCACATTAACCAGAGATGCTTGGCGCAAGCAGGCAGAGAGGGTCAATGAGCTGGTTGATGTGTGTAACCAGCAGAATGAGGCTTACCGGAAAGCTAATCCGGACGCTGGTGGTTCTCGGGTAGTAGTGTCGGCTAAGGCTGTTAGCCAGAAATCCAAGGGGCAAGCGTCATCCCCGCATGTCGGAGTTGACCGGGCCCAAAGCGTGAATTCGGGCAAGAGCAAACAGCTGCAGGCCTATGATGCAGACTATGCCGGCAAGCAGCTAGCTTCTCAAGGAAGAGGTGGCCAGAGCAGAAACAATGGTGGTCAAGGCAATCCGGGAGCCGGAAGGGGTAATTCGGCTGGCCGAAGTCAACCACCTCGTCCTCCTGGGCAGAATCAACCCCGGCAGGAGCAGCAAGCAATGGTGCAAGTGCAGCAGCAAGGTGGTGGCCAGGCGGGCTACCGCTATGATGATGGTAATTCGGCTATGGCGCGAGCCGGATACCAAACGTATGATAATGCACTTGCATCCAGGCTGGACCTCGGACATTGGATCCGGATGATCAGCGTCTCAGGTTGGATAGGATTTACCAGTCCGAGAAGCTGGAAGAGCAAGGCCCACCAGGTCCTCCATGCTTTGGGCCTCGGATCATGAACGAGCTGAATGTGCCGTTGTTTCAGCTTGGCCGAATCACAAAGCCGTATAACGGCAGCACTAAGCCGCAGGATTGGCTGATAGACTATGTATCCTCGGTGCACATCGCGGGGGGCAATCGCCGATGGGTGGTCCGGTATCTCCCGCATATGTTGGAAGGGCCAGCCCGGATTTGGCTGAATAACTTACCAGAGAGTAGTATCAACTCTTGGATGGACTTGGAGCAGGCGTTTTACAGCAACTTCTCCAGCACTTACAAGAGGCCAAACCGACCTCAGCTCTTGTCTGCGTGCAGGCAGGAAGAGCGGGAGACAGACCGAGAATTTTTGACTCGGTGGAGTAACATTCGCAATTCTTGTGAAGGTGTCGTGGAGGAGCAGGCCATTTCTTGGTTTGCACAGGGTTGCCGACATGGCACCCCGCTTTGGCAGAAGCTCCAGAGGGATATGCCAAAGACCCTGGCAGAAATGATCCGGATAGCAGATACATATGCTCTTGGCGATCCGACTCAGCCAACGTTGGATGCGGTGGGAACAAGTAGGAGGCAACCGGTCAACAACCGAACAGGACCATTGAGGCCCAGTGACCGACATGAGTTCGGTTATAAGAGGAGAGATTCGGATTATAGATACGGTTCAGATCAGGTTGCTGCAGTAAATATGGATCATCCTGGAGCAGGAGATAGTCAGAGACCAAAGAATGAACGTCCAGCTTGGAGGCCGAATCAAGGTGCCTGGGCAAAGAAAGTGTGGGATGGACCGAGTCCACCTCTAACTTTTGAGGCAATGATAGATGGGCCTTGCCGTTATCACACAACAGACCCACGCAAACCGGCCAATCATTCAACTCGAAATTGTAGCTGGTGTCGTGGGTTTGTCACGTCAGGTGTCATAGATGACTTCGTAGGTGTGGGATTATGCGAGTCAAGCATCTCCGAGCTTGGGATCGCAGGAACAAAGATCAACACAGATTTACCCAGGTTCGGCCCCCTCAATGTGAGGTAAAAGACCTACTTCCTGCCTACCCTAGATTGGTATTGATATGATAATCGAGGTGTTACAATGGAGGCGATCCGATCTGGTACTCGCCGTATGAGCTAGGGTTTGGGGCTTGATAGCTTGACCCGCTCTAAGTCCTGCGAGTCCTCTTTATATACACAGAGGCTCGCTAGGTTACAAAAGGAAACTTCCCCATAAGGAATACATCCACAGAGGCCTACTCGGAGACTACTTGGTCTTCACGTCCTCCGGGATATGTCTTCTAGATCTTTCCCCTTATGGCGGTTCAATATTGGGCTTGCTCCCAAGTGGGCCTTCGTCCGTGCGAGTAAGTTAAGTCGCACTGGGCCGCGGGTTAATCCAGAAAGTATTCCCCCGACATTAGCCCCCAAGCGTGGCCTGAACTTCATAGTATTTCTTGATCTTGAATGCTTAGGCCGCGCTTTTCCTTGTTTCGCGACTTATAATTGTGCAAGTTTGGCCTTGACTCGCACCTGGAAGATCATCTGACTTCGTGAGCTTCTTTGTTAGAGTATCCTGATAGCTTCAGAACTTGATGACGATCTATCTTCAAATTTTTGATGATAATATGATATAGCCCCCAAGGATTGAGAGGATGTTATGTGGTAATCATCTCAATTCTTCTCAGAGAACTCTGAAGGTCATCACCTGTAACTTGATATCATAATAAAACAATTGTTAAGTTACAAGTAATTGTAATTGGTGTTGCCGTACTATAAGCAGTACATCGACCTCTAGTTAGGCCATCTGAATCCTTAAGTGGGCACTCGCGCGACTCAGTATTTCCTAGGAATATGTGTGTTCAGGGTCGAGAGCGGCCATGATAGGCAATCAAGCTCGATTGACGCCACACCCCAGTACTTTGGCCACATAATGCGAGTAGCAATCCAACTTAAGGTAAATTTGATAATTGCCAATAAATCGGCTGTTTCAGGGTAACAAAGACCCCAAGAAACATAATGATATTGCCATGATAGGCTAAGCTATGATAAGCTTTGATTATGATGACACATAAGGTCGCGCCTAGGTGGCAACCGAGTGTTATACATAGGGTTGGATCGCGCGTAGGTGGCGATCCATGGTGATACATGGGGTCGGTCGCGCCTAGGTGGCGACCAGAGATGATACAAAGTTTACGGCCGCGCCTAGGTGGCAGCCGGTTTCTGATACAAGGGTCGATCGCGCCTGGGTGGCGATCAGATGTTGCATAGGTCGCGCCTAGGTGGCGACCAAAGTTGAAGTTCTAGCCCTGAGTGGCTGTGATGATACTCAGCTATAAAGCTGGAAAGGATGATGCTTGGCTCTGATTAGCCTTTTCTTATGTATAGTACGGTCGCAGGTGTGCGACGTTCCAAGGGCGAGGTGCCTCGAGACGATCCTCGAAATCATGGCGTTCGCTGCTTTCTTCCCTTACATCCAGCAGGTAGTACGACCCATTGTTTAGCTTCTTGCTGATGATGTAGGGTCCTTCCCATGGAGAGGACAGCTTATGCATTCCCTTGTGATCTTGTTTAAGTCGCAGTACTAGGTCGCCTTCTTGAAAGGTGCGGGTTTTGATGCGTCTGGCATGATAGCGTCGCAAGTCTTGTTGATATACTGCTGACCTTGATGCTGCCAAGTCTCTAACCTCTTCTAATGTGTCCACCGAGTCTTGCCGAGCTATCTCATTATCTGTCTCGATGTAAGCCGCAACTCTTGGTGAATCATGTATGATATCGCTGGGCATGACTGCTTCTGCTCCATAGACCATGAAATATGGTGTAAATCCTGTGGATCTGTTAGGGGTTGTTCTCAAGCTCCACAGTACTGCTGGCAGTTCTTCCACCCAACATCCTGGAGATGCTTCGACCTTTTCAATAAGGCGCGGCTTAATTCCATGGAGAATTTCCTGGTTAGCTCGCTCAGCTTGTCCATTGCTCTGCGGGTGTGCTACTGACGTGAGGTCCAATCTTATCCCATTGTCTGCGCAAAATATCTGTGTAGCCCCTTCAGAGGTGTTGCTCCCATTGTCTGTAATGATACTATGGGGGTAACCGAAGCGGAATATGACCTTCTTCAAGAACTTGACTGCTGTTTCAGCCTCGCAATCTCCCACAGGTTCTGCTTCTATCCACTTTGTGAATTTGTCCACCATGACTAAGAGGTGAGTTTTTCCGTTTGAAGACCGTCTGAAAGGCCCTACCATGTCAAAACCCCATACGGCAAAAGGCCATGTGATGGGTATTGTGCGAAGTGCTTGGGCTGGCATATGATCTTGCCTAGCGTATCTTTGACATCCATCGCACACTCTGACAATTTGCTCTGCGTCTGCTAATGCTGTTAACCAGAAGAATCCATGTCGGAACGCCTTTGCCACCAAAGATCTTGACGAAGCATGATGGCCACAATCGCCTGAATGAATTTCGTGCAAGATTTTTCGTCCCTCTTCTGGTGAGACACATCTTTGGAATGCTCCTGATACGCTGCGCTTGTATAATTCGTTGTTGATGATTGTATAGGCCTTTGATCGTCGTATGATTTTGCGCGCCTCAATTTCATCGTCCGGCAGCACTCCGCGACTTAAATATGCCATGTATGGCTCTGTCCATCCTGGCTGTTCATGCAGGGCTGCGACTAAAGTTGAATCATCCTCTGGCTCTGCAATGTCAATCTCTGCTGGAGGTTTGACTGATGGATTGTGCAGTTCATCCAGGAAAACATTGGGTGGGACTGACTGTCTGTTGGATCCAAGCCGAGACAGGGCATCCGCAGCTTCATTTTGTCTCCGATCAATATGTTCAACTTGGTATCCAGTGAAATGTCCAGCAATTCTGTCCACCTCTCTCCTATATGCAGCCATGTTCGCATCCTTGCTGTCCCACGTTCCGGAGACCTGCTGTGCCACCAAGTCTGAATCGCCAAAACAGCGTATACGACTGATGTTCATCTCCTTTGCTATACGTAGACCATGAAGCAGTGCCTCGTACTCCCACGTTATTTGTGCAGTTGAAGTGTATCTGTAACACATACCGCAGCTTGTCTCCCTTGGGAGATGTCAGAACAACTCCAGCCCCCGAGCCTTGCAACTGTCTTGACCCATCAAAATGCATGGTCCAGTATTTGGTTTCTGCCATGCTAGGAGCAACTTGGATTTCTGTCCAATCGTTAATAAAATCTGCAAGGGCTTGCGACTTAATTGATGTGCGCGGCTCGTAACTGATGTGATGTGGTCCCAACTCGATCGCCCACTTAGCGACTCTTCCAGTAGCTTCTCGATTACGAATGATATCTGCCAATGGTGCTGAACTCACCACAGTTATTGGATGCTCTTGGAAGTAGTGCTTCAGCTTGCGACTCGCCATGAACACTCCAAACACCAACTTCTGCCACTGTGGGTAACGCTGTTTGGAAGCTGTGAGGACTTCGCTCACGTAGTATACTGGTCTCTGGACAGGGTATTCCTTTCCGTTTCTTGTCTCTCCACAACCATGACAGCACTCACAGCGCGGGAATTTGCCGCTATGTATAGTAGCATTGGCTCTTTATCTTTTGGAGCCGCCAGAACTGGAGCATTTCAATTGATGTTTCAAGGCTGTCAGAGCTTCGTCGGCCTCTGCGTCCCAAACGAAGGTGTCTGATTTTTTCAACAGTCTGTACAAAGGTAGTGCTTTTCTCCCAATCTTGATATAAAGCGACTCAAAGCTGCTACGCAACCAGTAAGCCGCTGTACATCTTTTATCTTTTCTGGCTTTTGGAGATCCATCACGGCCTTTATCTTGTCAGGATTGGCCTCAATGCCTCTTTCTGATACTATGAATCCCAATAGCTTTCCTGCTGGTACTCCGAAAACGCACTTTGTGGGGTTGAGCTTCATGTTGTATTTTCTGAGATTTGTGAATGTCTCTGCCAGATCACCAATAAGATCCTGGCTAACTTGCGATTTAATCACAATATCATCCACGTAGGCATGAACGTTGCGACCTATTTGCTCATGTAGGCAATTCTGAATGCATCTTTGGTAAGTCGCACCTGCGTTCTTCAACCCAAAGGGCATGCTGACGTAACAAAAAGCTCCGAAGGGTGTGATGAAGGACGTCTTTTCTTGGTCCTCCCTCTTCATCTTGATTTGATGGTAGCCTGAATAGGCGTCCAAAAAGCATAACAGCTCGCACCCAGCAGTTGAATCAATTACTTGGTCGATTCTTGGCAAAGCAAATGGATCCTTTGGACAAGCTTTGTTAAGACTGGTGTAATCAACGCACATTCGCCACGTACCGTTCTTTTTCATAACCAATACTGGATTTGCCACCCATTCCGGATGGTATACCTCTGTGATGAATCCTGCAGCCAGCAAGCGAGCTATTTCCTCTCCTATTGCCTTTCTCCTGTCATCATGAAAACGCCGTAGTGGCTGCTTCACTGGTTTAGCCGCAGGGTTCACTTTGAGGCTATGTTCTGCTAATTCTCTTGGTACCCCTGGCATATCTGACGGCTTCCATGCGAAGATGTCTTTATTTTCCTGGAGAAAAGCGACGAGGGCCTTCTCCTGCTCTTCTTCCATGTGTGCTCCAATGCTAGTTTGCTTGGATGAGTCGCCAGGAACAAGATTTATCTGCTTAGTGTCCTGGGCCGCTTTGAATTTCATTGGTGGCTCGGCAGATGGCGTGGTAACCACACTCATATCGTTTGGGTCCACCTGCGACTTATAACCTTTTAGTTCTTCCGCGGCACAGGCGGATTCTGCGAAAGCCGCATCTCCTTTCTCACATTCTATTGCTTTTTCTCTATCTCCGTACACTGTGATGACCCCTTTTGGTCCTGGTATCTTCAACTGTAGGTACACGTAGCATGGCCTGGCCATAAACTTAGCAAAGGCCGTTCTTCCAAACAAGGCGTGATATGGGCTTTGGAATTTTACCACTTCGAAGCTTAGGAATTCACTTCTAAAGTTCTCTTCTGTTCCAAAAGTTACCCCTAGGGTTATTTTCCCCACTGGCGTGCGGACCTTCCTGGGACAATGCCGTGAAATACTGTTGACGTGGGCTGCAGGCTGGAATCCTTGAGTCCTAGACGCTGGAAAGTATCGTAGTACAAGATATTAATGCTGCTTCCTCCATCCATAAGCACTTTGGTCAGCTTGTATCCTGCAACGTATGGTGCCACAACCAGTGCCAACTTGCCAGGTTCCCGTACCTGTGGCGGGTGGTCGTCGCGACTCCAGGTTACCGCGTATTCTGACCACCTTAACCAAGCGGGTGTTGCTGGTATCACGGCGTTCACCTGCTGACTTCTCCGGCTCAATTTCTCTTCTCTTTTGGAGGTATCGATAACTATTGTGTGATACTGCCCCGTCTGCCTGGGGTTACTCGCGCCGTGCTGCCCAATATGTGTGTTATGAGCCGCACTAGGGTTTCCTTCATGGGAATTCCCCCCGTTGTGTTGGCTCTCTTCTTTCCACTTTTTGTAATAATGGCATTGCGCCTTGGTATGGTCCGCTGGCCGTCCATCACCTGTCGCATGAAGGTCGCATGGCCGGTTGAAAACTTCTTGCATATTGATTGGACGGGAGCCGTATCCTCGACCCCTTCCACGCTGGCCTCTGAATCCTCCACGCGTATTGGCGACGAGCCCTGAGTGACCATCTTCGCTTTTGCGTTTGTTTTGACTCGTGTTGTTGTGGCTCGTTTGCTGCTGCTGGGGCTTGTTGGAGTTTTTCTTTCCTTTTGCAGCAACCTCCTCTTCTTCTCCGTCTGACGCGTCTCTGGTTTTGTCTGAGCTGGCATATTTGTTAGCCGCAGCCATCACCTCGCTGAGGCTCTTGACTTTATCCTTCATGCGACCCAGCTTATGAATCAGCGGCTCAAACTTGCAGTTTTTCTCCATCACCAGGACGGCTGAGCTTGGTGGTATATTATCTGAGGAGTGTATTATTTCTGCCACCCTTTTCATCCAATGGCGACTTGACTCGCCTTCCTTCTGGACACAACGCTCTAAATCTTCTATATTGCAGAGTCGCTTGCAAGTTCCTTGGAAGTTCTTAATGAAGGCATCCTTCAGTTCCTCCCAAGTATTTATAGAGTTGGGAGGCAAATTTTGCAGCCATATGTGCGCTGCTCCTTCTAGCATCATGTTTAGGTAGCGTGCGCAGATCTCTTCAGATGCGTTTAGGATGCTCATGCCCATCTCGTAATTGTTGAGCCAAGTGGTTGGATCCATGCTGGCGTTATAGTTTGCCACCTTGCGTGGCCCTTTGAAATCTTCAGGAAAAGGTTCCGATCTGATCCTCTCAGTGAAACACGCCGGTCCCTTGAGTCGCGAGGACAGGGCTGTGGGCGCGCTGCGGGGTTATCTGCGGGCCGCTTTTGCATCAATGGTGCATTCGCCTGCGCTTCTGCGACTTGCTCCTGCTGCCTCTGTGCGACTCCTGACACGTCCTCTGGTGGCCTGCTCTGGACGCTTCTTTCTGCTGTAATCCTGTGATTGGCTGGTACGAGGGGCAGCTGTGCTTCGGCTTCCGCCCTATTGGCTTGTTGCAGGACTGCCGTACTTAGCATCTGAATCGCGCGCCGCGCCTCAGCATTGACCGGGTCATCGCCTGTTGGTACCATCTGAGTCAAGATATTAGCCGCAGCATACATATTATCGACAGGGTTCTGGTAATGGCCCTGTGGGGTGTGAAACCTCCTTGGTTGTTGCTGGGTCTCTTGATTTGTTGGTACCCTTCCTTCCGCAGTCGTCTGGATTCCCGTCCCGCGGCTGGAGTGAGCGGGATTTCCACTGTTGGTTGAGTCGCGCGCAGCTGTGTTTGCGGGTCAACCTGTTGTTGAGTCGCAGCCAGCGCGGCTACTCTCTGCCGCTCCTGTTGGATTCCTTGGTTTATCTGATCGAGCCTGCGGCGCTCTTCTTCCATCCTTCGAACCTCATACAGGAGCTCGGCCCTGGCGGCCTCAATTTCTGTTGCACGGAGGGCGGCGTTCGTGGCTGACACAGGGACAAGAAGTGGGTTGCTTGGGGGTGCCGATGCCTCGGTTTCTCCAGCAGTTCCTGATGCACCTGCTCCTCCGGCCATGTAAACCGCGACTTGTGCCATCTCTTGATCTGGTGATGATGTGATTTCTGGTGGGTAACCCCAGCAACTTTCTTCAAAGGCAGGTATGATGGACCCAAACTCTTGCGAGTCCATGCTTTCCACGGATTCTTCCCCGTCATCGGCGACTTCTTCTACTGAATCGCCTTCCTGGACCGATCTAACGGACCTGCCACCGATGAAGCCGACGAAGACGTTGATGGATCCGAACGGGATGACGTGGCCGGTCTCCAAATAATCTGCTTCCGGCCCCCAGCTTGAATCGTCGATGAGGGGTGTGCCATTGACCGTGATGATACGGCCAACAACAAGATCTTCAGCTCCCTTCATGGATCCTGCGCGGAACGTGACGCTCTTGACCGCAGGCCCCACGGTGGGCGCCAACTGTCGTGGGTTTGTCACGTCAGGTGTCATAGATGACTTCGTAGGTGTGGGATTATGCGAGTCAAGCATCTCCGAGCTTGGGATCGCAGGAACAAAGATCAACACAGATTTACCCAGGTTCGGCCCCCTCAATGTGAGGTAAAAGACCTACTTCCTGCCTACCCTAGATTGGTATTGATATGATAATCGAGGTGTTACAATGGAGGCGATCCGATCTGGTACTCGCCGTATGAGCTAGGGTTTGGGGCTTGATAGCTTGACCCGCTCTAAGTCCTGCGAGTCCTCTTTATATACACAGAGGCTCGCTAGGTTACAAAAGGAAACTTCCCCATAAGGAATACATCCACAGAGGCCTACTCGGAGACTACTTGGTCTTCACGTCCTCCGGGATATGTCTTCTAGATCTTTCCCCTTATGGCGGTTCAATATTGGGCTTGCTCCCAAGTGGGCCTTCGTCCGTGCGAGTAAGTTAAGTCGCACTGGGCCGCGGGTTAACCAGAAAGTATTCCCCGATAGCTGGCATCATCGCATCCAGGCGGAAGGTCAGAGAGGGCCACCTCAGAGAGGTTCTCCTAGACCGAATTTCAGGCCAATACGCCTTTATCCGGAGCCAATGCAACCTCGGTGAACGTAGGAGCTCCAAGGCCGGCAGCCACAAAGCCGGTTAACCTGGTAAATATGGGAGGCAACAACAACAATGCTGGTCCGAGTCTGCAAGGTGGATACCCCGGAAATGATTACAAGGAGGCTCATCAAAGTTATGTGGTTTTTGTGACCGAGCCAACTGACAAGAAAAGTCAACTGCGAAGGGTGAAGGAGGTGAATGCAGTCACACCAGCAGTCCCAAAATACCTGAACTGGTCCGAGCAGGAGATCACTTGGAGCAGGGCTGATAATCCCAGGGTTATGCCAAGCCCAGGAAAACTACGCACTGGTGGTGGATCCGACTTTGGTTGGACCCAAGATTAATGTGAAATTCAGTCGAGTCTTGATTGACAATGGCAGTGCTATAAACATCATGTATCGGGACACAATGGTCAAGTTGGGTTATTCGCCGAATCAGTTGCAGCAGAGCAGTTGCACCTTCCATGGTATAGTACCCGGGTGTCTTGTTCCCCAATGGGTAAGATCTGGGTAGATGTGTTGTTTGGTACCAAGGACAATCACCGACTTGAGAGTTTCGAATTCGAGGTAGTAGACTTGGAGAGCCCGTACCATGCTCTGCTCGGCAGGCCGGCATTAAGCCAAGTTCATGATATCCACTCATGTGGCCTACCTCAAGATGAAGATGCCTGGCCCGAATGGTATCATCACCGTTGTGGGAGATTACAAGAAGGCCATACAGTGTGCCACGATCGGTTCCACCTTAGCCGAATCGTTAGTGATACAAGCTGAGAAGAGCAAGATGCATGAAGTAGTGGCGATGGCGAATCAGCTCAGCTCGGCGTGCTGGCTATGACCAATCCAGATGCAGGTGCAACATTTGAGTGCCCAAGGAGACAAGAAGATCCCCATTAACCCAGAGAATCCGGAGCGCATGGCCATCATTGGTGCCGGTTGGGCGAGAAATAGGAAAGCGCGCTCTGTCACTTCCTCCGTGAGAATCGGATATCTTTGCATGGTCGGCTAAGGACCTGCCTGGTGTTCCGAGGGAGTTGGCAGAGCACTCTTTATTTGTCAGGCCGGATGTGAAGCCGGTGAGGCAACCGACTCGGCGTCTTTTAGACGATCGAAGAAAAGTGGTGCTTGATGAGCTGGCTAAGCTACTTGCAGCCGGATCATTATGGAGGTGTTGCATCCAGACGGATATCCAATCCAGTTCTGGTAGAGAAGAAGAAGGACGAACCAGCAGTGATCAAGGTGTGGCGCATGTGCATCGACTTCACTAACCTAAACAAGGCGTGCCCGAAGGATCCGTTTCCTTTACCTCGGATTGATCAAGTGATCGATTCTACTGCTGGGTGTGAGTTGTGTCTTTTATTAATGCGTACTCTGGTTTTCACCAGATACCACTGAACCCCAAAGATCAAATAAAGACTGCTTTTATTACCCCATATGGGGCGTATTGCTATCGTGTCATGTGTTTCGGTTTGAGAAATGTCGGTGCAACTTATCAGAGATGTATGCAGAAATGCTTACATTCTCAAATGGGCAAAAATGTGCAGGTGTATGTCGATGATATCGTCATCAAAACTAAAGAAAAATGCACTCTCCTCGAGGATCTCGAGGAAACATTTGTGAACTTGAGAAAATATCGGTTAAAATTGAATCCGGATAAATGCACCTTTGGTGTCCCGGCTGGAAAGTTGCTCGGTTTCCTTGTATCGAGCCGAGGTATTGAGGTGAATCCGACTAAGATCCGAGCCATAGAAAACATGAAATTGCCTAATGTCTAAAAGATGTGCCAAAGTTCACCGGGTGTCTAGTGCTAGCTCTAAGTTGACGAGGGAATATCTCCCCGCAACAGTGCCAGAAACAATGCTTGTACGTCACACGTCAGTTGGGAACCCCAAGAGGAAGGTATGATGAGTGCAGCAGCAAGTTTTCCCTCAGTATGAAACCAAGGTTTAATCGAACCAGTAGGAAAACGAGGTTTGCTTCGAAGGTGTTGGTGAAGGAGTGTAGTGCGGCGCAACACCAGGGATTCCGGTGCCAACGTGGAACCTGCACAACACAATCAAATTACTTTGCCCCAACTTAACAGTGAGGTTGTCAATCTCACCGGCTTGCTGAAAACAAAGGGTTAAACGTATCGAATGGAAATGATGTTTGTTTGCATAAAACAGTAGAGAACAATGATTGCAGTAGATTGTATTTCAGATGTAAAAGAATGGACCGGGGTCCACAGTTCACTAGTGGTGTCTCTCCAATAAGATAACTAACATGCTGGGTAAACAAATTACAGCTGGGCAATTGACAATTGATAAGTGCATATAACATGCATGTGTGAGCTGTGGTGTCTACTATGAGATTCATTTGGGCATTACGACAAAGTACATAGACCGCTATCCAGCATGCATCTATGCCTAAATAGTCCACTTTCCGGTTAACATCCGTACCCCTTCCAGTATTAAGTTGCAAGCAACAGACAATTGCATTAAGTAATGTGCGTAATGTAAACAATACATTCATCCTTGAATAAAGCATTGCTGTTTTACCCCTAGTGGCAACAACACATCTACAACCTTAGAACTTGCTGTCACTATCCCAGGTTAAATAGAGGTTGAACCCAACTATCATGCATAAATACCCCCTCTTGGAGTTACAAGTATTCACTTGGCCAAGGCTTCAACAAGTAACGGAGAGCATGCAAGATCACAAATGACATAGACATGATAATATAATATTCAGCTCCACATAGGTATCAATATAAGTCAGATCCCAGCAAACACAACATGTAGCATTACAATAAGATGATCTTGATCATGATAGGCAGCTCACAAGATCTAAACATGATGGCACAAGTGGAGAAGACAACCATCTAGCTACTGCTATGGACCCATAGTCCAAGGATGAACTACTCACGCATCACTCCGGAGGCGGGCATGGCGATGTAGAGCCCTCCGGTGATGATTCCCCTCTCCGGCAGGGTGCCGGGAAGAGCTTCAGAACCCCCCGAGTTAGGGTTGACGACGGCGGCGGCAGCGAATATGTTCTGGATGAAAGGCTCGGTGTTTTAGGGTTTTCACGTCTCGGGGAATAAATAGGCGAAGGGGCGATGTCGGCGGACCCCCGAGGGGCCCAAACCACCAGGGGCGCGGCTGGGCCCACTGCCGCGCCGCCTGTGGTTTGGCCACCTCGTGGCTCTCTTCGTCTCTCCTTCGGACTCCGTGTACGTGCTGGAAAAATAGGGACTGGCCTTTTGTTTCGTGCAATTCCGAGAATATTTCCAGAAGTAACTTTCTGAAACCAAAAACAGCAGAAAACAGGGAACTGGCACTGTGGCATCTTGTTAATAGGTTAGTCCCAGAAAATGCATAAAAGTGATACGAAGTGTATATAAAACATGTAGCAAATGGTATAATATAAGCATGGAACAGCAGAAATTATGGATACGTTGGAGACGTATCAAGCATCCCCAAGCTTAGTTCTACTCGTCCTCGAGTAGGTAAAACGATAACAACAAATAATTTCTGAGGAGACATGCTTTCACACAATCTTGATCAATATATTGCAAGGCTCATGTCATGAATGAAGTGACTCAAAGCAATGATCTATAGTTTGCTAACAAATAGATAAAGAGTAAACAATGAATCATATAAGCAAAAACTTTTCATGAATAGTACTTTCAAGACAAGCATCAAAAAGTTTTGCATAAGAGGTAACTCATAAAGCAATAGATTCAAAGTAAAAGGCATTGAAGCAACACAAAGGATGATTAAGTTTCAGCATTGCTTTCAACTTGTAACATGTATATCTCATGGATAGTTGTCAACATAAAGCAATATAACAAGTGCAATAAGTAAATATGTAAGAATCAATGCACACAAAGTTGACACAAGTGTTTGCTTCTAAGATAGAAAGGAGTAGGTAAACTGACTCAACATAAAGTAAAAGATAGGCCCTTCGCAGAGGGAAGCAGGGATTAAATCATGTGCTAGAGCTTTTTAAGTTTTCGAAAGCATATAGAGAGCACAAAATAAGTATTTGAGAGGTGTTTGTTGTTGTCAACGAATGGTAGTGGGCACTCTAACCCCCTTGTCAACCAGACTTTCAAGAGCGGCTCCCATGAAGGACGTTATCTCTACCAGCAAGGTAGATCATCCCTCTTCTCTTTTGTTTACACATGTATTTTAGTTTCTTTATAGATGACACTCCTCCCAACCTTTTGCTTACACAAGCCATGGCTAACCGAATCCTCGGGTGCCTTCCAACATTCACATACCATGGAGGAGTGTCTATTGCAAATTAAGTTGCTTACTGATAAATCAGGGCAAAACATGTGAAGAGAATTATTAATGAAAGTTGTAATTAATTGGGGCTGGGCACCCCGTTGCCAGCTCTTTTTGCAAATTATTGGATAAGCGGATGTATATGCCACTAGTCCATTGGTGAAAGTCTGTCAGAAGTAAATGACAAGATTGAAAGATAAAACACCACATACTTCCTCATGAGCTATAAAACATTGACACAAATAAGGAGTAATAAAGTTTTGAATAGTTTAAAGGTAGCACATGAAATATTTACTTGGAATGGCAGGAAATACCACATAGTAGGTAGGTATGGTGGACACAAATGGCATGGGTTTTGGCTCAAGTTTTGGATGCACGAGAAGCATTCCCTCTCAGTACAGAGTTTAGGCTAGCAAGGTTGTTTGAAGCAAACACAAGTATAAACCGGTACAGCAAGAATCACATAAAAACATATTGCAAGTATTATAAGACTCTACACTGTCTTCCTTGTTGCTCAAACATTTTACCAGAAAATATCTAGACCTTAGAGAGAACAAATATGCATCCCAAGTCTCAACAAGCTCTACGGTAGTTCTCCACTACTAGGCTTTAACTACATGATGCAAGAGCTTAAACATGATCTACTTGAGAGCTCAAAACAATTGCAAAGCATCAAATCAAACAAGACAATGATCTACAAGAATGCATATGTCTTTTCCAATACCAACTACTACATGTAGCATTTTCTTTCTTCCAAACAAACACCAATAATTTATTTAAACATAAACTCTCCAAATGATAATATAATGCAGCAAGAGAGTATTTATAAACAAGTGCTAACAGCTCGAAGAGATGCATGAAAAACAGGAGCTAAAAGCACTGCAGTAGCTAGTTAAGAATACTCAACAAATATAAGTGAAGAACATGAGTATTCACATGAAAAAGCGGAGCGTGTCTCTCTCCCACACAAGGATTGCTAGGATCCGAATTTATTCAAACAAAAACAAAAATAAAAACACACAGACGCTCCAAGTAAAGCGCATAAGATGTGAAAGAATTAAAATATAGTTTCACTAGAGATGACCTGATAAGTTTGTTGATGAAGAAGGGGATGCCTTGGGCATCCCCAAGCTTAGACGCTTGAGTCTCTCTGAATATGGTTGGGATGAACCACGGGGGCATCCCCAAGCTTAGGCTTTTCACTCTTCTTGATCACATAATATCACCCTTCTCGCTTGATCCTTGAAAACTTCCTTCACACCAAACTCAAGACAGTTCTCATTAGAGGGTTAGTGCATAATCAAAAATTCTCATATTCTGTAATGATACAATCAATCCCAAAGCTTCTGGACATTAGCTACAGCCACCAATGCTTTGTGGAGCAAAGAAATCCACACAAACACAGTAAAAGAGCGAATGCAAAACAAAAGGCAGAATCTGTCAAAAACAGAACAGTCTGGAATGACGAATTTTTTCGAGGCACTTAAGTTGCTCAGATGGATCTGGCCTAAAATAATGAAAGTTGCGTACATATCTCAGGAATATGCGTGATTTTTCTCAGAATTTTTTGAATTTTCTACAGGGAGATAAGCTCAAATCCGTGACAGCTAAAAATCTGTCACTGCGCAGAAATCCAAATCTTGCATCAACTTTCAATATAGAACTTTACTTGGCACAACATTGCGATAAAATAAAGATACAAAGGAGTTGCTACAGAAGTAACAAAACTCCTTGACTCAAAGAAAACAAAAATAACAGCAAATAAAAACGATGGGTTGTCTCCCATAAGCGCTTTTCTTTAACGCCTTTCAGCTAGGCGCAGAAAGTGAAAATCAAGTGTTGTCAAGAGAAGAAGCATCAACATCATAACTTGCTCTAACAATAGAGTCAAAAGGTAACTTCATTCTCTTCCTAGGGAAGTGTTCCATACCTTTCTTGAGAGGAAATTGGTACCTTATATTACCTTCTTTCATATCAATGATGGCACCAACAGTTCGAAGAAAAGGTCTTCCCAAAACAATAGGACAAGATGCATTGCATTCAATATCCATAACAATAAAATCAACGGGACAAGGTTATTGTTTACTGTAATAAAAACATCATTAACTCGCCCCAAAGGTTTCTTCATAGCATTATCAGCGAGAAAAACATCCAAATAACAATGTTCCAAAGGTGGCAAATCAAGAATATCATAAAGCTTCTTGGGCAAAACCGAAATACTTGCACCAAGATCACACAAGGCATTGCAATAAAATCATTCACCTTTACCTTAATGATGGGTTCCCAACCATCTTCTAATTTCCTAGGAATAGAAGCTTTAAGTTTCAACTTCTCCTCCCTAGCTTGCAAAAGAGCATTTGTAATATGCTTTGTAAAAGCCAAATTAATAGTGCTAGCATTGGGACTTCTAGCTAATTTTTGCAAGAACATAATAACTTCAGAGATGTTACAATCATCAAAATCAAAATCATTATTGTCAATGGTGGTGGAACCATTGTCTCCAATAGTTTGAAAAATTTCAGCACTTTTATCAGAAAAAGTTTCAGCAGTTTTAGGCAATTTCAAACGCTTTGCAGAAGTAGTAGAGACATTACCAACACCAATAACATTACCATCAATAGTAGGAGGTTTACTAGCATGTAAACATTAGCATTACTAGTGGTGGTGATAGTACAAACTCTAACTATACTATTCTCTTTTTCAAGTTCTTCCTCTTTTTCCCACCTAGCATGCAATTCAGCCAACATCCTAATATTATTATCAATTCGAACTTGGATGGCATTTGCTGTAGCAAATGACTTATATCTTTAACTTCATTAGGCATAACTTTCAGTTTTAGAATTTCAACATCATGAGCAAGACTATCAACTTTAGAACAAGATCATCAATTTTTTCAAACTTTTCCTCAACAGTTTTATTGAAAGCTTTTTGTGTGCTAATAAATTCTTTAAGCATAGCTTCAAGATCAGAGGACACACTTCTATTGTTGCTGTAGGAATTACCATAAGAATTGCCATAACCATTTGAAGGATAAGGCTTATAATTGTTGCTACCAAAATTATTCCTATAAGCATTGTTGTTGAAGTTGTTGTTTTTAATGAAGTTTACATCAACATGCTCTTCTTGAGCAACCAATGAAGCTAAAGGAACATTATTAGGATCAACATGAGATCTACCATTCACAAGCATAGACATAATAGCATCAATCTTATCACTCAAAGAGGAGGTTTCTTCAACAGAATTTACCTTCTTACCTTGAGGAGCTCTTTCGGTGTGCCATTCGGAATAGTTGATCATCATATCATCAAGTAGCTTTGTTGCTGCACCTAAAGTGATGGACATAAAGGTTCCTCCAGAGGCTGAATCCAATAAGTTCCTTGAGGAAAAATTTAATCCTGCATAAAAGGTTTGGATGATCATCCAAGTAGTCAGTCCATGAGTGGGACAATTCTTCACCAAAGATTTCATTCTTTCCCAAGCTTGAGCAACATGTTCATTATCAAGTTGTTTAAAATTCATAATGCTACTTCTCAAGGATATAATCTTAGCAGGAGGATAATATTTCCCTATGAAAGCATCTTTGCATTTTGTCCAAGAATTAATACTATTTCTAGGCAAAGAAAGCAACCATTCTTTAGCTCTTCCTCTCAAGGAGAAAGGAAAAAGTTTCAGTTTTATAATATCCCCATCCATATCCTTATACTTTTGCATTTCACAAAGTTCAACAAAGTTATTAAGATGGGCAGCAGCATCATCAGTACTAACACCAGAAAATTGCTCTTTCATAACAAGATTTAATAGAGCAGGTTTAATTTCATAAAATTCTGCTGTAGAAGCAGGTGGAGCAATAGGAGTGCATATGAAATCATTGTTGTTTGTGCTAGTGAAGTCACACAACTTAGTGTTCTCAGGAGTACTCATTTTGAAAAACAAAATCAAACTGAATTAAACAAGTAACTAATTTTTTTGTGTTTTTGATAAAGAGAGCAAACAAGACTAAATAAAAATAAACTAAGCAAGACAAATAACAAAGTAAAGAGATTGGGTGTGAGAGACTCCCCTTGCAGAAGCAATTCGGTTTTCCCCGGCAACGGCGCCAGAAAACGTGTTGGTGCTCTAGTTGACGAGGGAATATCTCCCCGGCAACAGTGCCAGAAACAATGCTTGTACGTCACACGTCAGTTGGGAACCCCAAGAGGAAGGTATGATGAGTGCAGCAGCAAGTTTTCCCTCAGTATGAAACCAAGGTTTAATCGAACCAGTAGGAAAACGAGGTTTGCTTCGAAGGTGTTGGTGAAGGAGTGTAGTGCGGCGCAACACCAGGGATTCCGGTGCCAACGTGGAACCTGCACAACACAATCAAATTACTTTGCCCCAACTTAACAGTGAGGTTGTCAATCTCACCGGCTTGCTGAAAACAAAGGGTTAAACGTATCGAATGGAAATGATGTTTGTTTGCATAAAACAGTAGAGAACAATGATTGCAGTAGATTGTATTTCAGATGTAAAAGAATGGACCGGGGTCCACAGTTCACTAGTGGTGTCTCTCCAATAAGATAACTAACATGCTGGGTAAACAAATTACAGCTGGGCAATTGACAATTGATAAGTGCATATAACATGCATGTGTGAGCTGTGGTGTCTACTATGAGATTCATTTGGGCATTACGACAAAGTACATAGACCGCTATCCAGCATGCATCTATGCCTAAATAGTCCACTTTCCGGTTAACATCCGTACCCCTTCCAGTATTAAGTTGCAAGCAACAGACAATTGCATTAAGTAATGTGCGTAATGTAAACAATACATTCATCCTTGAATAAAGCATTGCTGTTTTACCCCTAGTGGCAACAACACATCTACAACCTTAGAACTTGCTGTCACTATCCCAGGTTAAATAGAGGTTGAACCCAACTATCATGCATAAATACCCCCTCTTGGAGTTACAAGTATTCACTTGGCCAAGGCTTCAACAAGTAACGGAGAGCATGCAAGATCACAAATGACATAGACATGATAATATAATATTCAGCTCCACATAGGTATCAATATAAGTCAGATCCCAGCAAACACAACATGTAGCATTACAATAAGATGATCTTGATCATGATAGGCAGCTCACAAGATCTAAACATGATGGCACAAGTGGAGAAGACAACCATCTAGCTACTGCTATGGACCCATAGTCCAAGGATGAACTACTCACGCATCACTCCGGAGGCGGGCATGGCGATGTAGAGCCCTCCGGTGATGATTCCCCTCTCCGGCAGGGTGCCGGGAAGAGCTTCAGAAACCCCCCGAGTTAGGGTTGACGACGGCGGCGGCAGCGAATATGTTCTGGATGAAAGGCTCGGTGTTTTAGGGTTTTCGCGTCTCGGGGAATAAATAGGCGAAGGGGCGATGTCGGCGGACCCCCGAGGGGCCCAAACCACCAGGCGCGGCTGGGCCCACTGCCGCGCCTGTGGTTTGGCCACCTCGTGGCTCTCCTTCGTCTCTCCTTCGGACTCCGTGTACGTGCTGGAAAAATAGGGACTGGCCTTTTGTTTCGTGCAATTCCGAGAATATTTCCAGAAGTAACTTTCTGAAACCAAAAACAGCAGAAAACAGGGAACTGGCACTGTGGCATCTTGTTAATAGGTTAGTCCCAGAAAATGCATAAAAGTGATATGAAGTGTATATAAAACATGTAGCAAATGGTATAATATAAGCATGGAACAGCAGAAATTATGGATACGTTGGAGACGTATCATCTAGCCTCGTTGAGTCGGTTTGTGTGTCGGCTAGGAGAAAAAGCCTTACCCTTGTATCAGTTGATGAAAAAGAGCACGGGTTCACATGGACCCCGCAGGCAGACTCGGCTTTCAATGAATTAAAAAGGATGTTGTCCACTGCAGCAATTCTGGCATCACCTTTGCCGAATGAGTCAATGCTACTTTACATTGCGGCCACTAACCGGGTCGTAAGTGTGGTGATAGTGGTAGAGCGAGAAGAGGAGAGTAAATCCGTGCAGAGACCGGTGTACTATTTAAGCGAGGTGATCTCAACCTCAAAGCAGAATTATCCTCACTACCAGAAGATGACATATGGTGTATACCTGGCGGCCAAGAAGTTGAAACATTACTTCCAGGAGCACCCGATCACTGTAGTATGCGAAGCTCCAATCTCGGAGATCATTGGGTGCAAAGATGCGACTGGCCGAGTTGCCAAATGGGCAATAGAAGTGTCTCCTTACACCCCGCATTATGAGAGAAGAGATGCTATCAAGTCTCAGGCTTTACCGGATTTCCTTTGTGACTGGGCCGAGATGCAGTATGAGCCACCCAAGCCGGATTACAATTACTGGAAGTTGCACTTTGATGGCTCCAAAACCAAAATCGGACTAGGTGCTGGGATAGTACTCACATCACCAAAGCAAGATCAATTGCGATATGTGTTGCAGATTCATTTCTCAGCATCAAACAATGTGGCCGAATATGAGGCACTGATCCATGGGCTTAATGTGGCTAGGGACATCGGCATCCGCCGGATAGAATGTTTTGGTGATTCAGATTTAGTGGTGCAGCAGTCTTCTGGAAATTGGGATGCCATTGATGCCAATATGGCACTATATCGGTTTCATGTCCAGAAAATTTCAGGATTTTTTGAAGGCTGCGAGTACAAGCACATACCTCGGCTGGAGAACGAAGCTGCTGATATCCTGTCAAAGCTCGGGTCGTCTAGGGAAGCAATCCCACCCGGGATATCCTTGAATCACCTAAGGATCCCTTCAATCAAGCCTTCACCTGATTCCGAGTCAATTTTTATCCCACGGCAAGAATCTGAAGCTGTTCCTATGAATGTTGATGTCGGGTACATTTGGGAAGACCCGGGGACTTCATGGCGAGACTCGGGGACTGCGCATCATGACTCGGGGAATGCTAACCAAGTCTTAGGGAAGAGGGGAAGAGAGGAAGATGGTGCTAACCGAATCTTAGGGAATGGACAGAGACTGATAGAAGAAATAATGGCGGCCGAACCAGTGGAAATAGATGAGCACTTATTCCCTTTGCATCCAGTACCGGAGTGGGCTGAAGAAATCATGAAGTTCATGTCGGAGGGGAGTTTGCCGAATGATGAAACCGAAGCTAGGCGAGTGCAGAGGAGGTCCAAGGGTTACACCATCATCAACAAGGAGTTATACAAAAGGAGTGCGACCGAGGTGCTACAGCGTTGCGTGGAGCCAGCCGAGGGCAAGGAGATGCTCCTGGAGATACATCAAGGAGAATGTGGGCATCATTGCAGTACAAGAGCCCTGGTGGCTAAGGTATTCCGGCATGGGTTTTACTGGCCCACTGCTCATGCAGATGCAGAGGACATTGTCCGAAAATGTGAAGGATGCCAAAGGTTTGCCAAGCAGACACACCTACCCGCATCGGCGCTCAAAACAATTCCTATCACTTGGCCATTCGCTGTGTGGTGTTTGGATATGGTGGGAGAATTCAAGCCGGCTAGAGGTAACATGACACATATGCTGGTGATGGTGGATAAGTTCACCAAGTGGATAGAGGTGAAACCAATCCGGAAAGTGGATGGTCATTCGACTGTAACTTTCCTGAAAGAAATCATTTTGAGATACGGTTACCCCCATAGCATCATCTCGGATAATGGCATGAACTTTGCTGTGGGAGAGTTTGCCCGATTCTGCATGGATAAGGGGATCCGGTTAGACATAGCCTCAGTGGCACACCCAGAGTCCAATGGACAGGTGGAAAGATCAAATGCTTTGGTATTAGCTGGGATAAGAGCCCGGTTAATAGAACCTCTGGTAAAGACTCCGGGGTGCTGGATAGATGAGATACCGTCAGTACTATGGGGTCTAAGGACCACGCCGAATCGGTCAACTGGCTATACGCCATTTTTTCTGGTCTATGGGGCAGAAGCAGTGCTACCCACTGACATAGAATATGATGCACCAAGGGTGACAATGTATACCGAAACCGAGGCAAAAGAGGCCCGGGAAGATGAAGTGGATCTGCTAGAGGAAGCAAGAGAATTGGCCCTATCTCGGACAGCAGTATACCAGCAGGGTCTCCGACGTTATCATAGTCGAAAGATCAGCCCTCAAGTGTTTCATGAGGGAGATCTAGTACTAAGGCTGGTGCAGCGCAGCAAAGGCCGACACAAGTTATCACCTCCATGGGAGGGACCATTCATTGTGAGCAAGGCTATGCACAATGACTCGTACTACCTTGTAGACGCACAGGAACCAAGGAAGGATGGCCTGGACAGACCCGGAGAAGAAACCAAGCGACCCTGGAATGTAGCTCTACTTCGACCCTTTTACTCTTAAGAGCGCAATGTATGTATCTCAGTTTATTATAAATGAAATTTGGCAATCCGAGTCTGGACTCGGGGACTGCCTCGCCCTTATGCATGTGTTTTTTATTACTATTTTGTCCATACCATTCATGTGTCGGATTGCTTTGAACCTCGTCCCAAAATTCAAGTAATGTATGCTGTGTTGTTGATCTCGTGACTCGACTGACAAACACCAAAATGGTAGTCAAGAGCAGAGGTTGGGGAATATGGGAAACATGAAAATGGACTCGGGGACTCGGTCCAAAACCGATTCGGCACATGTCATTTACTAACCCCTGTTATTTCTTTTTTGTTTATGTTAGATGATTCTAAACCACAACTCGCATGTTTCAAGTATTGTATGCTATGATTCCTATCTTGTGACTCGACTGTCCAACACCTAAAAGGTAGACAAGAGCAAAGATTCGGCAAAAATAGTGAACAAGAAAACAGACTCGAGGACTCGGTTTAAGATGATCCAACATAAACCTAGTCTGGATCACATTAAGCAAAATAAAAGTAGTCTCAGAAGAACTTAAATTGTATATTACATCTGCTCCCGGCATACCGGGGATTTAATGTTTTTCGTTAAGATAATTCAGGAAGAAGGAGCCATGGTTGCAGGAGACTCGGTTGCAGGGATGAACTCGGATGATGGAGGAACCTCGGTTGAAAGAGAACCCTCACTTGCAGGAATGACCTTGGACGGAGAGCTTGAAGGCTTGGCAGACGCGGAAGCATCCGGATCAACTGAAGTCTTGGCGGTCTTGACTAAAGCTTGTTCGGCAGTCTCAGCCAAGTCAGTGGCTGGCGTCTTGGAAGTCTGGGCCAGAGATTGTTCGGCAGTCTTGCCGAGTCCGTGGCTGGCATCTTGGAAGTCTTGGCCGGAGATTGTTCGGCAGTCTTGGCCGAGTCGGAAGCTGGCACCTTGGTGGACTTGATACGAGGTTGTTCGGTAAGTTAGCCGAATCACCAGACTCGCCCTTAGACTCAGCGTATTCTTCAAGGGAGGCATCGTCCGATTCCTCTTCTTCAGATTCTTCCCCATCCGAGTAGACCGGAGCGTCCAGATCAAGATGCTTGTGTTTGCAAATTCGGCCATAAAGTTGGCAGCTTCTTCGCGGATCTTGATCCGGTTCGGATCTGAAGCCCATGAAGAACCCTCGCGAAGTGAGCGCACTTTGCCGAGCTCAATCAGCTCATACCAAGATATGATAAATAGCAAACTTGCGTCAGCACCAGCGCGGGCGGACGAAGATCTCCACTGCTTTAACCGGGTCTTCGCCTGATCCAGGTCTTTGATTAGCTCGTCCGTAGACCGGACTTGCCGGGCTTCAGGAAACAAGACTCGGTGAGCTTTGAGACTTGCATTGAGCAGATCAATGTGGGACTCCTTCAAAGGAGCAATCCGAGCTTTAAGTGCAGTAATGTGATCTTCGATATCCCACGTCTCTGGTAGGGGAGCCCCAGCTAACTTAGCTCTCTCAGCTCGGGCATCTCTCACAGCTTTCGCGGCTTGAAGCCGGATGCTGGTAAACTCTCCTACATTCAGATAAGCTAACACCGAATTAAACGAGAGGGAACACAAAATTATGTGTCGGATAAGAGCAGAGGAGATTCGGCAAACTTACGGTCCATGTCTTCATTGAGGCTAGCAAGATCAGCCAGCCATTTCACGCTGACCGCCTTGTGAGCAGCCAGATCATCTTTCGCCGCTTTAGCTTTAGCTTCAGCGTCTGCAACGACCGTTTGGATTTTCTTGTCCAATTCGGCCCGCTTCGCAAGCCCGGCTTTGAAAGCATCTCGCTCCTTCTGGATCGAATCTTTCTCACTTGCAGCGAATCCCGGTCTTTCTTGAGCTTGGCCTTCACTTTTCCAACCCGGTCAAGCTCCCGCTGGAGCCGAGTCACTTCTGACTTTTCCTCCGCTAAAGCGTGCTTGTGCTCCTGATCTTTCTTTTTCATCTCCTCACCTTGCGCATCGAAGGAAGTTTGGAGGGCCTAGTGTTGCAGGACTAGCTGCTTAAAGATCCGGCTGCGAGCAGTCGTGGTTTCCAGAAAGAAAAAAGGTTAATGGCGTAAAAAGAGTCTCGGGGACTGGCACCCGATACTAGCAACATGGAGCCAAAACGAATCTCGGGGACTGGAGGCCCGAGATGGATAAAAAAAAGTTGACCGCTCAATTGGAAAAGAGACTCGGGGACTGGGAGTCCCACGATTTTTTCGGCTAAGACAAAATTCATGATCAAGTTTTTAGAGATTCAAGCCGAATGACTTTCTTACTCGGAGGAGTATCAGTCGTTCGACCCGAATCTCGGGGACTGGGATAGTGTAGATTGATCATGATGAAATAAAAGCAGGATTCGGCAAAATTACCTCGAAGACCCGGTTAGCTTCAACGACCGAGGCTTGCACAGAGTGTAGAGATTGAAACATCCGGCTAGGGCCAGCCGGATGTGGCGACGCTGAAGTAGTTGAGCCTTCGGCAAGGTCCGCAGCATTCCAAGCTTTAACGAATTGCTCTGCGGAGCCGAGGTTGTCGCCGCTCAGAGTGCGGAGATTCGGCAGAACCTGGCCACTAAGTCGGGCGCGAGTGATCGCCTCAGAGAGTTGATCATGCACCCGAGTTGCTGATGGAGTGGCGGAAACCTGTCTGCTAGCAACCACCTGCTTATCCAAGGTTGGAGTCGTGCCAGAGGCGGCTTGAGTCGGCTTAGGTAGAGGCGATGCGCCCGGGGTCTTGGCTGGATCTGGCTGCCTCGGTTGGTTCTGGGACGCTTGTTGTGGTGGTTTAAGTATTTCCTGTTGCTGCTTCTGCTGCTTCTCGAGAGGTTGTTGCTGCTGCTTTTTCTTCTTCTTCTGCTGCTCTTGATTCAGCAGCTTGAGCCTTGGGGGTAGGGCGAGGATCCGGCTTAGTCAAAGACTTAGCCGAAGTCTTAGTTTTTTCCTTCTCCAACTCCTTCAGAGGACGTGGCCAAGTTGAATCTCGGGTAGGAGCCGAGATTTCCTCATTCTCCAGGTCAATAACCGACTCTGGAATGAGAGTCGGCGGAGGAGTATTGGCAGTTGTGGCACGCGCGGGAGAGGCAACAACCTTTTCAGGAGACTGGTGCTCCATGGCCTATCCAGTGGAGGAATGGGAGAAAGAATGGATGAATGAGTTTGCTCGGTGACGATGACGTCACTACATAGAGCAAATTAAACAGTTAACTCGGATAAAGGTGGCTCGGATAATAGAGGAGGAAAGCGAATGAAGTTAAGCTGGCATTACCCCTTGGTGGTAGGCATGGGCTTGAGCCGATTCGGCTTGAAGGCAGCTTTCTTCATTCTCTTGGCTTGAGGGCATCTGATCCGGACGCGTCATCCCATTTCCGAGATGTCCCTTGAGCATCCTGTTTGGCTGGAACACAAGTGGTGACCATGAAATCGGAATAGCATCAATGGGATCTAGGATCCAGCAATCATCATCTTCATCGTCGAAAATGTTGTAAATAGTCGATTGCTTACCCTTGCGGATGGGCTTGGCGCGTGGAATTGGCAAATAATCGTCCGTATCCACATCTTCTTCGCCCTCGCGCAGCGGGCTGCGATCCGGTCCCCACACTTTGGTGGAGAGATCTCCATCTTCGGTAATTTGGCAGTCGAATAGCTGCAGTAGAGTCAAGGCAAATCTGGATTAGTCCGATGGTATTTTGATGAAGTATGGATTAATTCGGAGAATGGTGAACTAACCTGTGGTGGAAGTGCATCCCGGTGGAACGGCTCCAGCCCCACCGCCACTTGTCCAATATCTCGGTGTAGGCAATGGCGTTTACCCGTCTCTTGACGGAAGCTCTGGTGAGGTCATGTTTACTGATCCGGGTAGGATCTAGCAGACCACTCATGTGGCAAATCTTGTGCTTACGTTGTTGAAGAGACTGACCCGATGACAGACGAAGGCCCGGAGGAGATCGTCCGAGAGCAGGCCCTTCTCCAGAAAATCCTCCAGAGTTTGATGTACGATTTGAAGCTCCGCAAGAGTGTCAGCCGGATCATATCTGAAGTTTAATTCGGCTGTGGGGGGCTCGATCCTGAACTCGGGCAAGTTGAGAGCATCATGGCCTTCAGCGCTCTTCACTAGAAGAAGACCTTTGCCATTTCTTGCAAGTATAGGCCAGTGATCCGGGGAAAGACGGAGCCCGCCCTCGGAGTAATGCTAGCCGAACCACAAGCGGTCATCACTTTCAGGTCACTGCCCGGGATAGTCTGTTTACGGAGGTGGAAGTACTTCGCCCAGGTTTGACTGTCGGCCAGAGACCGAGATATCCCTCGGTAAAGGAGGTAAAAGCCGACAGGGAGACAAAGGCATTAGCCGGAAGGTGGTGAGGCTGCAGGCCAAAGAATCTAGGAAAGCCCGGAAGAAGTCACTCGCCGGGAGTCCGAATCCGCGCTCGAAGTGCGCTAGAAATGCAACGCGTTCACCCGGTTGGGTGACCAGTTCGAGTTCCTTCCCCGGTTTTCGGCATATAACTTTAGGTGTTATACGCCGGGTGCTCAGCAGCCATTCCAGGTCATCATTTGTAACATCGGAACCCTCCCAACTGCCGGGGGGCAGCTTCGGCATATCCGAAGTCCTGCAAGAAATTGGAGATAGCCGAGTTAGGAGATTCGGAATCTCTAATCCAGAACGAATCGGATAATGGCATAACCGAATCAGATGTAAAGCGATTCGGTAGAAGCTATCCCGGATAAAGTTGTCTAGTTACTGCGGAAAAGTAATTCGGCGGGTAACTACAAACACCTTTTCGTGAGAATCTAGGGTTACGCAAGATCTACCGCAGCAGTAAAATAGAGAGGAAATCCCGAGTAAAAATATGGTGGAACTGCTCAAGCGGTGGCAAGCCAAACTAGGGCAATCTAGTGCAAAACCTGGAAAGGAGATCTAGGGAATTCACTAAGGCGTGACAATGGACTCGTACGCGAGTGAATCTACAAGAAACAGGCGCAAGTTCCCAGCGGGATATGAACTTGCTCAAGGTCGCCATGGCCGGAAGAAAAGGAACTTACGGTTGCGATGCGGCGAGGAAGAAGCTCGGTGAAAGAAACGGCGGTGCAGGCGTGGCTCCGGCGAGTTTTCTCGGCGTTGTCGAGGTCTCCGGCGCGGCGAAGTCGCGAAGGCGAGATCACAGCGGCGTCAATGGCACGGATGTTCTCGAAGTAGGAAGTGCGGGGAAGAAGAAGAGGAACCCCACACCCCTATAATAGCCGCTCGCTAGTAACTGACGCACTACCGCGTTTTCGGGGCGTGGCCGGATCAAGTGTGCCCTGAAACTCTGTGGTCGCAGCTGTGGCCGTATAGTTCAAGCACATGGTGGGTCATAGAATTGGAAGCGGTTGTGCGGATCGGATGTGCCGGTCAGCGAAGAAATCGAGGAGACGCGGTCATTTAGTCAAACACACTCGAATACCTGGTGGACCCGGATGACGTGCTGACAATGGCGTGTCAGATCAGAGACCCGGATTACGGGGCTTTGCGCAGAGATTCCCTGCCAAGTGTCCCGGGAAATCCTGAGACAAAATTGTTCGATATGAGATTCGGTTAAGGGCGTTTTAAACCTGCTACGGCCCTCCATCCGAGGCTGTAGGACCGCACCAGCTTCGGGGACTACTGTCGGGGGCTGCCCCCGGGTAGGGCAAAAAGGTGGTGTTAAGAGCTGTAAAGAGTGGGCCGGATCAAGGTCAAGCCGGATCACTTGGGCCGGATCCCTTGGACCGGATCACTTGGGAAAGTCAGTTGGCTCTCAATCATCTAAAGTACAGGGAGAAACCAAAGGGATCGGCAAAGTCTAGCCGGATCAGAGGAAGGAATACCGGCTTAACTTAGCCGGATTGATCAGGAAGGATCCGGCATAAGGCAATGTCGGATAATGCACAAAGGCCAAGTAATGTCAGTAAGTTCACGGGTCCTGCAGGCCTCCTGCCCGAGGCTCAGAAGACAGCCAGGTCAAGCCACGGGTTTTCCGGGTCGCTAGGCCCTAGGCGCTGACGGCTAATCGGAAAGGGTAGTGGCCTAGGCTCCAGTGGGCTACGCTGGCTTAAGCTCAAAGAGGAAAAGATAGACCTGCCGTTGGACTGACGATGAGCTGGACTGAGTGACAGTAGCCAGAGCTTGTCCTGTTCCTCTTGTCCATGCCATTGTCATCTCCGGCCAGGGGCAGAATGGTAATCCGGTTAGTGTATAAATAGACCAGCACATCCTCCAGGGCGAGGGACGACGAAGGAGAAGCCTCATTTCCCCCCTTGCTCCATCTTCCTCCTAGAGCTCTCACCATTGTTGCTTCATACAACTCAAGGAGCACTTTGTACTTGTCATCATTGAGATATAAAGAGAGTAGGCTAGTGCTGCAGTAGGGGTGTGTCGTGGTGGTGTCACGGCAGATGCCATAGGATGGCTTAAGTTGTGGGCTCGCTTGGACGTTGGGGGATCCGGGGAGGGTTTGCGCGCTCACGAAGCACGCATGGAGAACAACCAAGAACTCGCAAGAACAAACAAGAACAAGCAGAACCAAGAAGAAGCAAAGAACACCACGATGTACCCTGCTTCGGGGCCCTCTTGTGGAGGTAACACCCTACTGCAGCACTAGCCTACTCTCTTTATATCTCAAGTGGTTACAAGTACAGAGTGCTCCTTGAGCTGTATGAAGACAATGGTGAGAGCTCTAGGATGAAGATGAAGGCACAGTGGGAAAAGAGCTCTCGGCGCCCCTCTCCTGCCTGTTTTCTCTCGCCTCTGGCCTCTCGTCCGTCCT
The DNA here is from genome assembly GCA_947311845.1 of Poa pratensis. Classification (NCBI taxonomy): domain Eukaryota; kingdom Viridiplantae; phylum Streptophyta; class Magnoliopsida; order Poales; family Poaceae; genus Poa; species Poa pratensis. Next base: position 46,958,873 of record CAMZMU010000046.1, read on the forward strand.
CCTCTCTACTGGAGGATTTGGTAGCTTACTTATACACTAACCGAATTACCATTTTGCCCCCGGGCTGGAAGTGATAATGGCATGGCAAGAGGAACAGGACAAGCCTCTGCCCCTGTCAACCCAACGTCCGGACTGTCAGGCCCAGCAGGCCTATCTTGCCACTTTTGGGCAATGGCAGGTAGCCCACCGGGTCTCGGTCATATCCTCTTTCCCGAATTGGCCGGGTCAGCTCCTAGGTTTGCTGCGCTCCCAGGAATCCCGTGACCTGACCTGGCCGTCAAGTCCCTAGCAGGCCTATCTTGCCACTTTGGGCAATGGCAAGCCGTAGCCCCCCGGGTCTCGGTCGTATCCTCTTTCCGAATTGGCCAAGTCAGCGCCTAGGGCCTTGCGACCCGGAAAACCTGCGACTTGACCCCCTGTCTTCTCAGCCTCTGGCAGGAGACCCCGTGAACCTTTCTGACATTACTTGGCCCTTGTGCAATATCCGGATCACCTTATCCGGTCCTTCCTGACCAACCCGGCTAACTTAACGTTTCCTTCCTCTGATTCGGTTAAGCTTTACCGGATCCTCTCTGCATCTTCCTCTGATTCGGTTAAGCTTTACGGGTCCTTACTAACCGACTCTCAC